>CM040246.1:95337253-95537253 GCA_022545495.1 Chrysanthemum lavandulifolium
GACGCTTGTCAGCGTCACGGAAATATCTCACAAAGAAATGAAATGCCATAAGCGCCATTCAAGTGTGTGAGATTTTGACATATGGGGCATTGACTTTATGGGGCCATTTCCTTCATCTCGAGGAAACAAATACATACTCGTGGCCGTTGACTATTTGTCAAAATGGGTTGAAGCGAAGGCTTTGCCTACCAACGATGCCGAGTTGTTGTGAAATTCTTAAAATCTCTTTTGCTAGGTTTGGAACTCCACGAGCTATAATCGATGATCGTGGTACGCATTCTGCAATGACCGGTTTGATAGAGTCATGCAAAAGTATGGTGTAACTCACCGTCTCTCTGCGTATCACCCCAAACAAGTGGGCAAGTGGAAGTGTCCAACCGAGGGATTAAAAGAATTCGGAGAGGCGATGGCGAAAACCGTGCCTCTTGGTCGGATAAGCTAGATGGCGCACTCTGGGCCTTCCGTGCGACTTATAAAACACCCATCGGGTGTACTCCATACAAGCTAGTGTGCGGAAGGCGTATCATCTGCCGATTGAGCTTGAGCACAAGGCATACTGGGCCTTGAAGCATGCCAACTTCGATATTCAGAATTGGTGATCACCGAAAAGTTCAAATGAATGAATTAAATGAACTCCGTGATCAAGCATACGAGAACTCTTTAATCTACAAAGAAAAGACAAAGAAGATTCATGAATCAAAACCGCGTTTTCAGCGTCGGTGATCGAGTCCTTCTTTTCAATTCAAGATTGAAGATTTTCTCGGGAAAACTAAAATCCTTTGATGCGGACCATTCACCATCACTAAAGTATTTCCATATGGAACCATTGAGTTATCTCAACCCGATGGTCCAAATTTTAAAGTGAATGGTCATCGATTGAAACACTATTTTGGAGAGGACATTCCTCCTGTGGTTGTCTCGGATCTACAAACTTTCCCTATGAACCAATGAATGCGGGGATCGAGTCAAGCTAGCGACTCGGGAATCAAAAACAATAGCACACCATATGGGTTTTCACCCATATTTCTGACTTCTTTCTACTTTCTACCACCCTAGTATGAGGAGTTGCCCCATTGTTGTATATAAAGTTTCAAAAAAAAAAAAAAAAAAAAATCTTTCAAATAATGGCCTTAGTATTTCCTTTACTTTCTATGTTTCGGCATAATGTGTTTACTTTGAATATTGAGGGCAATATTCATTTCTAGTATGGGGAATTCTCATGAATTTTATCATGTAATTATACCACCAATTCCCGTTTTGGCCAAAATTTTTTTGGAGTAAGTGTTTTGCACTTACTCACTTACTGATTATCGATCCGCCATGTCTAATAAACAAAAGGATTGGCTAATCCAGAGCAAAGCGGCTCTTGGTAAAGATATCTCAAATCCGTTGACGACTTGCAATTTGCCCAAATTGTATGGTATTCAAATTTCGCCATATCTTTAATTAGTGAAGAGTTGGCTAGCCCGCAAGTTTATGGCTTGTGGTAAAGCGGTTGGAAAACCATAATTGGTAATCAGCTCACCAAAGATATTTTATCTAAGATTTGGCTAGTCCGAAGCAAGCGGCTTTTGGTAAAGACAAATCAAATCAGATGAAGCGGTGATTTGCTCAAAATCATTTGGTTATCGTTGTACCAAGGTTCTTACTTGAGCTAAAACAATTGGCTACTCGAAGTAATGGCTTTTGGTAAAGAGATTCAAATCCATTAAGTTTTTCTCAAAAGATTGCTAGGGACTAGCAATAGTTTAGTGTGGGGATTGATGAGTGTGTAAATACTCATCATTTTTCGTCAATCTGAATCTGAAACATTTAAAAGCGCCGAAATGCATCAAAATCTCGAAAATATCTCAAAATTGCATTTTATATGTTTCGGATGCAAAATGTTTAAATCGGATGAAAAGCGAGCTAAGTTTGCATAATTGGCGAGTTCAGGTCCCAAACTTTCAAATCTTGTCAAAAATAGTCCCCGAGCACTTATTTTAAAGAAAAGTCACCAAGGTCCTTTTGAAATCATAAGTTGTCATAATTAGTCCTTTGGTGAAAATTTTCAAAAGTTTTGAGAATTTACAAGTTTGGTCCTTGAGTTTCAAATTTGGCAAAAATAGTCCTTGGAAGTTTAAAAATGTATTTTATGGTCCTTGTAATATTGAAACTTGTCATAATTGGTCCTTGGAATAACTTTGAAAATGTGGCGTTTGGTCCCTCGAATATCGAAATTACAAAATGGTCCTTGTTATTAATACCAAACCATTGGACCTTGACCCTTGGACCATGACCCACCTTAATATAACCATTGAACCCTGTTTTGACCCCACCTTAATATTAAACCCCAAGTCAAACCCGGTCAAACAAACCACCCTTTTCCTCCATTTTCCTCCTTCCTCCTAGCGCTCTGCAACTCCCGTCTACCCCCTCACCTCCAAACTCACTCACCTCTCCATGTCCCTCACCTCAACAACAAACAAGAAACAATAAATGTATCCCCTCCTTGCACTCAACCCCCCAGTTGCAATATATCTTTTTGGCGCCAAAAAGCCATCAATGGCTTAAAACCACTCAAGTAATCCAATGGCTCAGATTAGTGGTGGGATTTGCTCAGAAGGCTAGTGGAAGACCTTTTGCATATAAATAGAAGAAAGAGGAAAGGAGCAAAGAGTAGTCTTTAGTTTTCAGTTTTCATGTATGTCGTTTTTATTGTTTAAGTCTTAATTAAGTTCTAAATTGTACTTTCAATCTTCCTTGTATTAAACTCAAGCAATTATATCAGTTGTAACTAATTTTCAGTAGTAATTCAAAGTTTGGTTAAGTTTCTTGTTTTTAAGTTTTCTTTTACTTATGCAGTTTTAAATGATCTAAAAGTCAGGCTTCAAATAGCTCTATTATAACTCAAATAAGCCTACTAAAGCTACCCATAACTTTTAGTAAGCTTATAATTCAGTTTTAAGCTAACTCTCAAATTGGTCAACAAAAGTCAAATTGAAGCTCATTTGGAAATGGTTATGATATTGGGTTGATGCAGAGCTTGGATTGGGTTGGAATAGCTTAAGTTAGTATAGTTATGGTTCTGGTATAAGTTGCTAATAAGCTGGACTGCTTGTGAGTACTCTACCTATTTTCAGTACTAGTATATTTTTGCATAATCTATATCTGTCTAAATTTGTTGTTAGCCTTAGTTTAGATCTGCTCATTTAACTGTTATTAGGTTATAGTGATTCGGTTCAAAGATAGCATAAGCTAGATAGTCATTTAGGTAGAGTCATTGCAAAACAGTTGTATAAAATTGTTTGGATCGGTGAGCTTGTTTGAAATTAAGCCTTGGTTTGTACTTGACATCTGCATACTCGGTCTTAATTAAGGTCACTAGAATCAAATTTGTCAAAACTTAGCATCTGTGTTAATCTAAAAGTTAAAATCAATTTATATCTATCCTAATTGCATATATGTTGGAATTTTACAGATCATGAGCTTGATTTATGTTTAGAAACTAGTTAGAGTAGCTTAATATGGCTTTAGTTTAGCTTATAACATCACATTCAGTTCACAACTTAAGCTCGAATCTCATTTTGGTCAAAACTCTCAAAAGCTGTCAAAAGTCAAAAGTGAAAACTCGGCCACCCAACTTGGTTGATTTTCATTGATTCATTATTGGATCAATTCAAGTGAAACTTTAGGCGTAACAACTTCAATTGGTCAAGAGTTGAAATATGATTTTGTAGATTTTTAGTAATTTTGTAAAAGCTCTAAATCAGCTTGTCAAATAGGTCTAAAGTGCCACTGTGACCGACTCGATGATATCTTGAGTGTGCATGTGTTTTGTGCAGAGTTTTCCACAAGCTCATTAGAGCTTGTCTTGGTCTGATTTTTGGTTTATAAGCTCCCTGCCAGGTCTACTTGAGACTGTGATATCTGGTTTTAGGTTCCAACTAGGGTAGATAGCTTATTTTTAAGCTTAAAGTCGACTCCTCATGGCTGATTTTTACTTGTTTGATTTTGGACTCATAAGCTTATAGCTGGTTAGCTTGAGGTTCCGAGTAGCTTGAACAAGTTTTTTCACTTAGTTATAGCTTAATCTAGCTTATGCTTTCATTTGGTGGTCTTTAGTGCTTATTTGCTTATTTTTAGTCTTTATTCATAAGCGGTTTGCACTCTGACCTCATATTCTCACACATAAGCCATAGTTTTTATGTTTTCTTAGACTTAGAATATAATTTTAGACTTTTCCTGAATTTTTGATTTTTCCATCCTTTGTTTGCTATTTTTCTAATTTAAATCGCTTTTAAGACTTTTAAATAGCTTTTAATACAAATAAATCGAAAAGCTTCAAAAATAAGTTTTCAATCTTCATAGATTAAGATAAATATAAAAGCAAAAAAATAATTTTCAGATTTTTCTTGGTTAAATCGTAATTTTAGCAATTTAATTAGTTTTAAATAGTTTTAATTCATAGAAAATAGAAAATAATCGAAAAATACAAAATTAGTTTTGAAAATTCTCTTTAGTTATTTTAGATTTTTCTAAGTCATAATTTCACTTTTCTAGATTTATTTCATATTTTCTTATATTTTAGGGTATTATTAAATAGGTAAAAATAGTTTTAATTAATAATAATTAAATAAATAGTCATAAAAATAATTTTCTTTTCTCAAAATTTTCTCTTATCATTAGGTTTGTAAAATTTCATTTTATATTTTTAGGATTAATCTTGTTTCAATTTCACATTTTCTTTTGTGCGTTACGTAGTTTTAATTTAAATTTATAAAAGAAAAATCAAGAAAATCGATTTTAAAAATAGTGATAGCGTTTATTTAATATAATTTATCTTTTAATTTTCTTTAATTTGCATTCAAGGCCCTGTAATTTATAAACTTTTTCTTTAGGTATAATTATTCATAATCCATAAACTTTTTCCCGTTCAATATCATCCGATCACTTTACGTTTGGTTATTCGATTCGCATTTCGTTGTGACTTAACGACCTTGGGAAACACTAAACTCCTCTAGATCTTCATTGCATTGGTTTTAGACTGTTTTAATTTTATTACGGTTGACCATTCACAGTGGTTAATTTGTGTAATAAACTTGACGTTTGCCACCAATCATGAGTAGGCGAGATGGGAAGGGTAAGATATGACCAACCCACGACCCTTTCTACTTTTGCGATTTGACCAAGTGATCACCTACCGTTTGGATGAACTTAAGAATTAGGGGTGAGTGTTTAAGTTCTAACGCCGGGCACTCACTATTATAAGTCTAGCATGTAGTTGTACTTAATGACTTGGCAGAGGACCGAGAACAAGCCGAACTTATGAAGGACACGACTTCTCCGGTGGTGGCATCTTTGCTGATAGGTTAGGGCGAATTGACCAAATGTTATCCTCTCGAATTTGACCCCACCTGAAGTAATTGGAAGTAATTAGACGTAGACATTGTTAATACAAATAAGCTGTAAAAACGTTTATTTATATTTTATGATCTTCTAATGTTTTGTCGATAACAAACGTAAATCATTTTAACGAAACAAATAAAATACGTAATTAGTTTGAACTAATAGTTTCTAACACACTTACATTTTCACATAAAACAATAAAACAAGTATAAGTGATTTTATAATTTAGTATTACATATGTACAACAACTAGTGTTTACATATTTGGGTAAAATATACACATAAATAGTATGTAGTATATTGGGTAATATAAATGGGCAGAAACTTAAGTATCATAACCCATTGACCAAATACATTAAATGTAGTTGGGTACAACCCAAATTCCATGACCCATATCAATGGAGCTTGACCCATAACCCATTGCATGACATCATGCTTATGTCATATATGGATAATATCCATAACCCATGGTATTGACCCATACCCACTGACTAGGTACATTGCACTCATAAGATACATTGTATCTAGTAAAGACCCATGGATCAACCCATGACCCATGATCAAAATACCCATGGGTAAAGAGGGCGTCCACGGATCCCTAGCTACGCTAGATGGATCCTTGTGGGAGGGATCCATGGGATCCGGGGAGCATGGGCTTTTTCTCTATAAATAGTGAGCCATTTCTTCATTATTTCTTACCCTTTCTCACATACTTTCCCCGGAGTTAAAAACTCTCTAACCCCGGATCCAAGTGATCTATGTTTGTAGTTTTGTTTTTGTGTGATCCTCTAGGTTCCTCTTAAAGGCGAGATCATCACATTTGAAGTCAAGCAAGCTCAAGTCCATGAGTTGTCATGCTTCCTCATCATCAAGACTACTGAAGTCTTCTTGTTGATGGTTCTTTTCTTTCTTCTAAGAAGTGTAGTGTTGAAGACATTAGTGAAAGATGTCTCAAGTGTCAAGACGAAGACATTAGTGAAAGGTGTCGATCGTCCGTATTGTAGGCATTAGTGAAAGGTGCCTTGAAGTCAAGTCACAAGACATTAGTAAAGGGTGTCTTAAAGATCTATTTAAAGGCATTAGTGAAAGGTGCCTTAGATGTACATTTGATATGGTATGTTTCGATGTACAAGATAGATTAGTATTAGATCCAAGGATATTGATATCCTTGATGATGTTGTAATAAGGAGTTGGTCTCCTTTGGGATTAGTCGTTGGTGTAGTGTTGGATAATAGTTCCTCCATTGTAATGGAACTCGGTATCTAGCCTAGCACCGGATAAAGGGTAAGCGACGTTATGGTAGGTGTGGTTCACCTTGGTGTGAAAGAACCGGTGGTTAGCCTAATCTGGGAAAAAGAGTAGGCAACGTTGTGAAGGTTTCTCCGCCATAAGGAGTTGGTGTCGTGTAGTGATTACGAACTCTCGAGTAGGTGACTCGGGGAGTGGAGTAGGGCAAGGAAGGTGTCCTTGTAGCCGAACCACTATAAATACTTGCGTTGTGGTTTTGTGCTTCTTACTCTTATCTTTTCATTACATACTTCTATATGTTTGTTTATCAACATCCAACACACATCCAAATAGATTGACATAAGTCGATCTAAATAGTTTAAAAGAAAGTTTTAATTGGCAAAACTATTCAACCCCCCTTCTAGTTTTCCACAGACATTACTAGCTAGGATGAATAACTAGGTTAGCACCACTCTCCTTTATTGATCACAACTTTTGCCTTTAATCTGTTTTAGTAGTTAATTAATTCCTCATCATAATCATATTAAAATTTGTGACACCTAGACTTAGTAATAATCCATCACATATAGCTCTTGGGACGACCTCGGTTTTACCAAATACTACACTACACACATTGGGTACTTTGCTGCCCGTTAGTGCATTAGGGTAGACCATAGGTATAACGAGACATTATAAATATTAAAACCTTGTCGATGAAAACCGCATCAACATGTACTAATGCCGGCAAGATAACTTTGATTCCAATAATGAGGTTGACTCCATCAGATAAGCGAATTTGGTTCAAGATTAAAAGGAAGCATTTTCCAGTATATGTTTGCTTTGCAATGACTATAAGCAAAAGTCAAGGACAAAGTCTATCCCATGCTGGATTATATTTGTCTCGTCAGATCTTTGCTCATGGTCAATTGTGTGTTGTTGTTTCGAGAGTAAAAAGCAAAGAGGGCTTGAAAGTGGTGGTTTTGTGATACAAAAGGTAAGACTACGAACAAAACAACCAATGTAGTTTACAAGGAAGTCCTACAAAAATTGTAATGTATTGATCTTTTGGTGGCCCAAATACTAATGTAATGATCGATATCTATTTTGATTTTAATATTTTGAGAATGAAAAACTCTTGTTTTATGTGTATTTATGGAATGGTTATATCACTCTTTTACGCTTGTATTTAATTTCCTAGGCGGTTATGGTTAAAATAAAACATTAATGTGTTCCTTCATGTTGGGAAGAAGGAAAAGGACAAGACTCTACTTGATAGGTATATTTAGTTTGTTAGTAACCTCAAAGGAAGTTTTGAGCTTCAATACAACATTCGAAATTTTAAATATAGATCAAAATTCTTTACTATATTAAATGTAATTATGAATTCAAATAAATACAATTATTTCCTCCTAGACCTCCTCACCTTCAGTATCTCATAACTAATAATGCATAGAACCTACACGGGTTAACACATTTCCACATCATCTTATCACTATAGTTACCTTAAAAACTTGAATATTTTAATAAAAGAAAACCCAAAGTGGGAAATTATGTATTTCGGAAAAAAGAGTGATTCTTTATTAGGTACTCCGTAATAATTTAATCACTATTATTTTTTTATTAAATATTTCCTCATTTAGCCCAAACATAAATTTAAAAAAAAATGTTTTGTATTAGGCGTAGGAGAAAAATAAAAATACATGTCTTTTAAATTCATTAGTAATGAGCACTTTAAAGGATCTAATTACGAAAAAAGAAATTAGTGGGAGAAAGCCTTTCTTGGAGCGACTAAAGAAGCGGGGCTTGTCGGGGCAAGGGATGCAAAATGAAATATTGAAGCTTGAAAGCGGGGAGTTCTTATATTGGAGAAAGACTTCCCATGGCATAGCTCATTCATTCAATCATGAGAGGCCAACTTAAGCGAATTTGATTCATTAACATTGTCTTCAAACATCAAAGTACATCCACTTCGATCGATCAAAAACATGGCCAGGCGTATTGTTCTTGGGATTAACCTTAAAGAGGACACGCAAACTAAAGTCGGCGGTTTGCTAAGTTGCGATTAGTTGCCTATTGCTTGCACGGATTCCTTCATACTACGGTAATTTATTAAATTATATTTTCTACATTTTGAACTGTTGTGATTTCGTCAATATTTATACTTTTGTACACTTTCAGGATTAGTTTGTATTCTAAACTAATCCAATTGTTGTTACAAAACACTCTATACAACAAATTGTTCTCCCTTTAGACTTTTTACCCAATCCGGCTATTTTGTCTCCTTTAACAGATGTCCAACAGATCATGTATACCTAAGATTTTGCTATTTTGGCTATAAGATTGGATAGGTCATGTACACATATAAAAATTTGTTGAGGTGCTCAATAATGCTCCTCTCGCATTGCACTTTGTAGATTAGTTTTTATATTATTGAATTATCTTGTATGATCTTTAAATCATATTTTTTTACTATCATGTGCAGGTGATGAAAAACTTTGACAGACCCAACCCATGCACCTTTGTTGAGCTTAACATTCAGAGGTTGCTATAATTTTGAAACATTATCGAATGAAAACCATTATTTTTTATAAACTCAACTACTTGGCAACCTGTTCTTTAAATAAAGAGGCGCATGATTTTTGTTAAAGTAGATTTAGCCTATCATCGTGAACCGGACGAAAACCTGTAATTTTATACTAATACTTTGTTATTATCACATCAAACAATAGAGATGACAAATTGCAAAAATGAGCAGGTTCTCATCATGTTTTGTATTTACTATAGTTATGCTTATGAGGTATTTAATGTTTCTAAACCGGAATCTGGAGAAACAATGGACTCTCGGATGATAAAGGCGCTATAATCTTATGTATGCAAACAAACCGCCAAACGTGGGTGTACATCCTTTTTTAAACATAAATGCAATACATGCAATATAGAAAAGCTCAAATCCAAAAGAACCAATACATACTCATCGTACATTCCTTTGTCAAAATTGTTGACATCAACTACACAAGCCAAACTACCCGCAACGAAGCGCGGGCTAACATCCTCGTTACTAAAAACGAAAGTAGTGAAGGAAAGCCTAAGAGAACTGAAAATTTCAGGCCAATAAAGTCCATTAGTAGAGGAGTAAAGCCGAAGATTCGTCAAATCCATTCTTTCTTCTGGAGACGACTAAAAAGAGCAAGGCTTGTCCGGGCCTCCGGGGCAAGGGATGCAGGTATGAATGATTGAAGCTTGAAAGCGGGGGAGTTCTTCTGTTGAGAGAAAGACTTCCCCATGGTATAGCTGAGTCATTCAATTAGAGAGGGTAACAGAATTCTTCTCCTAGGCGCAGAATAGTTTCGGGCCAAAACTATAAATAAAAAAGCCTAACTCCAAAAACAACAATATAATTTCCCAGAGCAAAAAAAAGAAAAAACCCAACAATCGATGATCAACGGTATAGCCTACTCTTTCCCCTAAAACCCACCCACCTTTGTCATCTAATCAACCATCACCAACATATTCATCGGTATTTTTTTTTCGATTTCAATCTCATATTCTCATCATATACATTTTTCTGTTTGTTCTATAATCATTCAATCGGTTTTTTTTTTTTTTTTGATTAATCGGCTCCCTAGGCCGAATTTTGCAACACTAGTACTTTATTGAAATTGTCCTTTATTATTTTGTTAGTTTAATGTACTGTAGCCCAGGTTATCATTTGATTTATAACCAGTAGGATGGAATATACCATTAATTTTTCGAGTTAGTTTCGTAATTAGTTTTCAAAAAGTTTTTCGCACTAGTTTGTGCACTGCGGATCTTAGAATAACAAATATGTTTGGATGATTCCTTTAAATTGCCGTTCTAAGTCTTTGTGTTGGTATACATAGTTCTTTTTTTGTTGTTGTTTTAGGACGTTTCCTGTAACGTTAAAATGCAAGTTAAACCATCAAATGTAGTAATACTTGTGTTCTTAAATTTGTGGGTTAATTGTACGCTTAGAACAAACAGTATATAGGTAGACACTAGATAATCTGGAAATTAAGTTTATATAGAGATAATGATATTAGCAATTGCGGGTGGTTTTGTCATTTGTGTAACTGTTTCTCGGTTTGCTTGCTCTAATACACTCGCACCTTAAATCACTGCAAGGACCTACTAAGCTGTACAGTAAGTTGTAATGAGCCTTTCAGTACGCTAACCGCTATGAATGGAAGTTAAACTATTTTTAAGGGTAGCCTTTGTATAGGTTTGATGCTGGTGTAGTTGTCTTTTCCTTTTAAAAAGCTGGGTTGGCTACATGTAGATTAGATCTTATAGGAGATATATGATGACCTTATGAAAATGTACATGGAGCTGGCGAGATCTGTTATAGCTTGTGGGTCATTTGCAATTATTTATTGATTGGATTGCTCAATAATCTTTACAATGTATAGGCTTATAAATCTTTATAGTTCTTATTTATTGGATTTCTCAACTGGCTTGTCGTTTTGAGCTTTCAGAATTAGTGGTCACATGTTAACTGTAAGCTTGTAAACTTATCAAACTTTAGTCACTTCAAGATTAATGTAAGTGCTTTCCCAAATCTGGTTGTGAAGCAAGAGTCCCAAAATTATTGCAAAAAAACTTTCGCTGAGTGTGATGAACAAAGATGCTGATAATTATACTTTTTGGCAATCAACAGGTACATTCAAGCTTTTATGGTCTACACATTACTAATAAAAATATGTCAACACAATTCTCACCTGTCTACCAAGAGCTTGAAGAGATACTTGTAAGCCGTTTTTGGGGAATTTCATGGTCTCGTTTGTCTATTTTAGAGAATAGTTACCAGCAAAAGTATAACAGATCACTGGACTATAAATCCTTAGGTGTGAGTAATATTCAGGACCTCCTTGTTAATATGCGCAACCTGGACATGGTGGTGTTTTTTGAACAGCGAGAAAGCAAGGAGAAATATGTGATGTCTGCTTGTATGGTAGAAACCAGACGAGAACTCATTTTGAAGCTTGATGTTCAAGAATTACTCTTTAGGCATGGAGGTGAAATCTCGTTCAGTTCTTTTGAGGATTTTTACAAGGATCGGTTTAAGAGGCATTTGGAGTATCATTTCTTTGGTTTGAGCGGTCTTGAAGATCTTTGTAAAAACTTTAAAGATATTCTGGTGGTGAGAGTAGTAAATCGCTCAGGAGCGAAGGTGAAGGTGATAAAGCCAGTCGAATGCGTGGTCTACAATTTAAGAAAAAGGAAGAAATGAATGAAAAGATAGAAAACAATCGGAGATAGAGGGTTGCCAGACATATGAAGAAGATGATGATATTTTACTTTCTCTTTGGGTAAAAGTATTTTTGTTGGATCGTTTCAGGAGCATGCTTCTCTCTAGTTTTATCGGTTCAGACGCTTATTATACTTCCATGTCAAAGCTATATGTTTATGTTTTTAAACCTTGTTGGATCGTTTCAGACACCTCGTTTTGCTGAGTCAATTGAAAGTTTTATTTGGAAACCCGTGGCATCTTATTTGGTCAAATTCAATGTTTTTTTATATGCCAGTCATAAAAGTGGCTTTAGTTTACAATAATCACTATTCTGAATAATCACTATGGAGCATATGATTTGATTAAATGTTGCTATCCTATCGTCCTTTACGATAGATAGTTGCAACTTGCAACCGTGATAAGAGGCCTACTTTTATTTTATCATTCATCTGGTTAATGGCTCAGGTGAAGTCATGTTGGAGGTGTGTTTGGATATACATATTGGTTATAGTCACCATTTCCTGATTGACTTCATGGTGACTTGTTTTCTCGTTCTAGGATATGCAATTGCGTTTGCTTGAGGTCAAATAAATAATTTTATAGCTCTCAAAGTGAGGCAATATTTTCTAAATTTTTACAAGGAGTTGATTTTTAGTCATCCTTTTCTTTTTTCTTTAGTTTAAGAAAAAAAGATAGTACAGTAATTTTTTTGAACGTCATAACTTCAAATTAGAAACATTTTAATATCACAAATCGTTTTTCTAAATAAAAATTACAATAATTTATGATCATTTGTTCATTTAGACCTACTGGTCATTGCTTTCCCTTGAACTTAAAATGGTTTTGTTCTTGGTTAGGGACTTAGGGTGGTGTAATGGTAGTGTTCACAACCTCTACGTTAGTGTCACCACATCCCTCTTCTCATCACCTTTACATGACATTTACCATTATAGTGAGTACCACATTATTTACCATTTATCTATACCACAGTTACACGCACACATATAACCTGCTTTTGTCCAAGTTAATTTTGAGACCGGACACATCGTGAAAACAATTAAGAATATGAATCGAGTGACAAACATTTGATTTTGACAATAACGCATCGTCTGCGAATTGCAAAAGAGATATATTAGAACCGTCATCGCTAAGAGAGAGGCCCTTGAAGATACCTTTATTACAAGCTTCCATAGTCATGACCTGTAAGGCTTCCGCGACTATTAGAAACAAAAACAGCAAGAGTGGTAAAATTAGATTCCAACAATGTTACATCATCAGAGTTTAACTGTCGGATTTAACGAAGTCCCAGTACCTCTTAATAAATTTGAAGTTGAATCCGTCTGGACCGGGAGACTTAGAGCTAGCACAGTCCCAAACCGCCTCTTTGATTTCATCCATGGTAAAATTAGATTCCAACAATGTCACATCATAAGAGTTTAACTGTCGGAAAAGGTTACTTCAGAATTTTGGGCGGTTGGGTTTCTCTTCATGGAAGTGACTTGCAAAATGGTCGAAAGCAGCAAAAAATATTGTCTTAGGGTCCTCTACCCAACTGCCATTATAAATCAGCCCATTTATGTTTTTTCGTTTACTATTTTTGTTGACACGAGAATGAAAAATTTAGTATTCTCGTCGTCACCCTCAACTGCCCACTTTATTTTGCTCTTTTGATTTAAAGAGTCTTTTTCTTTTTGCTCGAGTAAGTTAAGATCCATGAGGAATTCTTCACGTTTCAAACGATCTGCAGAGGTGAGACAACCTTCTTCAGCTTTTGTATCCCACTCTACAAGCCAATTTTTGTCGATCTTTTTGCGTTTCATTTTATCCACATGATCTCGACTCCACTCTTTGATGTTCATTCGTAATTGCTTTAGTTTGTTTTTTAAAACAATATCTTTCGATCCTCTGTACACACCATTATTCCAAGAAGATAAAATAAAAACAAAGCACTGAAGGTTTGCTCACTTTGATCGTTTGAATGCGGCCGATAAGCTATTTTACTCACAATAGTAGGCCGGTGGTTTGTAGATAATTTGGCCCATGATCATATGATTATAAGTTTAAATGTGAAACTTAGGCCCATTTAACATATCTTGACATCTTGTAAAATAAGAGATTTTCAAAATTTAATGATTTGACACTTAAAAATTATTTGCATACTAAAGATACAAGTAATTAAAGTAAAGTATTTAATAATATACAAGTATTTAATGTACATATAAAATGTCCCAAATGTGCAAATCAATTCCATTTTCAAAACAGTCATTTTCAATTTTGTCTCCTTTTGAAAATTCTCAAAAAAAGACATACATTTCATTATCTTCAATTTAATTTTTTGCGACCGTTAAAATGTCACTTTTTTGTCAGGTGGTTCATTTGGTAGGTGAATGTTGTTAAGATCGGGATCCTACCTAAGATCGTTTTCGTCTTTGCAAAATCATGATCGTAAGATCGGATCGAGATCACAAGATCTCTACTGATGTCGTTTAATAGTCTTTATAATATTATTCAAATTTACAAATTATTATATATCATAAATAAAAAATCATTTGAATCTTTTATGGAAATATTGTCCTGAATTATGAATAATTGAATGTTTAGAAAGAATGATATGTTGTATTCTTAATTCTATTAAAAAATAATTCATAACTTTGTAGTTTTTTAGTTTGCGGTTCGAGAAACGTAAGATCGGATCGGATTAGATCTTAAGATCCTACGGTCAAGATCGAGATCCTGTAAGATTTTAAGCTTTCTAAGATCTTACGTAGGATCCGGATCGTTTTTGCTTTATAGAATCGTAAAATCGTAAGATCCTAAGATCAGGATCGGGATCCTGACAACTATTTTTTAGTATGACTTCACTATTTTGTTGCCAAATGTCCATTATCTTTTTGCCAAAATTTTTTTTTAACTAAAAGTGAGACCATGATTGATTTTATTTGCTAGACCGACGATTGTTTTTTTAGCGATCGTGACTAAGATTTTTTGGGTCTTTTTCGAAAAAAAGTTATTCTCGAAAAATAAATAAAATTAAAAAATTAAAATTTTATTTTTATTGTGTCGAGAAATTTTTGTCTTTTCGAAAAATACAAAATAGTCATATGAAATGTCGATTCGGTCATAAAAACATCTACACCTTAAAATAGACACTTTGCAACAGCGTGTAGTAAAGTCACACGGTCGCACAAAAATAAATTTGAAATTTGGAGTCGCACAATATGTATAGGGAAAATTGAAAGTGCAACTAGCATGTATTTGGGATTGATTCTTTTTAAAATGTGCCAAAACAAAGTTGAATCAACTAAAATTGTAAAATAGAGCACTTTTATTGGCCAATTGAAAATCAAAATTGAACTTCTCTTAGTTAAACTTAAAAAATTTGTGTATAGCAAAAAAATAAGTGCAAAAATGTAAGTGTCGAGTTTTCAATAAAAAAATGTATGTAAAATTCGTGCGTTCACAAGGTCTTCTCACTAGTTTGCAACTAAATTATATTTCATCCGACCCAAATTAATAGTTCATGTTTCCCTTTTGAGATGCCCTAATTTAATTATCTACTACTAAAAATACATAGGAAGGTTTGATCAAGTTTACTATATTACCATTTATTGAAATGATTATTAGACATTTTAAAGAAAATTTTAGTTAATTAAGGATAAAATTGTCATTATGCAAAAAGTAAGAAGAAAAAAACAGTTATAATTATGTTTTTTTTTAATTGTGTATTTTTTTCTTGAGGGATAACTATTTTGAGACAGGGGGAGTATTTTTCTCTCTTCGTTTTAATTTTCTTTGCATCTTTAAAAGGTATTTTTAAACATGTTGATGAAGGGTTTTGTTAATCACAAATCTATGGATTATAGTTTAGATTTATCATTTGTATAAAAATTGTTAGACTATTAATATTAGGATTTGTATATGGCCCATTGTATATTAGGCTCATTATGTAGCTTATAATATCTTGATGTACCTCTCATTATTATTGAATCAAAACTTACATGGTATCACAGCCTTTAATCGATCCGTCGAAACCCAAAAACCAATTTTTACTTTTTCGTTTACTGTTTGTCGACCTTCGAGTTATCGACCAAAAAGCTGGGATTGTTTGTCGACCATTGTTTTTTCGTTTACTGTTTCCTTTTATCAACCACGTGTTGATGAGATGAATTACTAGAATTTTTTTAATGTAGAGTGGAGAAAGAGCATAAAATCTACCTTAATATATAAAGAAATCACGAGGAGATACTATTTTATACTATATCTAAATGCAATATGATATCCAGCGATGCTACTAAAAAACCATGTGTCGAGTATTTGTTTATCAACCTTACACACTTTCGATACTTAACACCCACGCTTCCCTAAACCCTACACTTTATTGTTTGATTACCTAAACCCTCAACTGATCAACTCTTACCGATACACACCATGACTACGGATACGAACCCTCCCCCACCTGTCCTTACGTTATCAGACAAACTTATGGCTATGAATCACCTAACCACTTTTGTTCCCATCAAACCTGATGTTGATGAGATGAATTACTCCTCATCTGCTAAAGAGGCGTGGGTGTGTCTTGAGGGGATTTTTCAAGACAATAAACGCCCTCGAGCTATGGCTTTGAAGGTAGAATTACGTAATCTAAAGCTTGGGGATTTAACAATTGATGCGTACTTTCAGAAAATTGAATCAATTGCTTTGGTTTTGAATGGCCTTGGTTATCCTCTCAGTAATGATGACATTGTTATGTTTTCTCTTGAAGGCTTACCAAACACGTATGATGTGATTTCCACTGTTATTGCTAGTCGGGAACCCTTTCCCGATCTCAAGACGGTTCGTTCTTTGTTGACCACGCAAGAGCTGCGCATGAAGTCTAGAGTTCAAGACCCGATTGTGGATGCTACATACGCTTCCCCTATGGTTTTATTGGCAAATAGCAATACTCGCCGTCCGTATAATCCATTGAAAAAAGTAAACAAACCTTGTTTTTGGTTTGCTAAAGGTAATTGTCGTTTTGGTGAGGCGTGTCGCTATCTTCACAATGGCGTTCATGGTAAGTCAACTATACTTCCTCGTGGTTCCAGTTCCGTCGATATGGCTATGTTGCAACAATTGTTGGCCAAATTGGTTTTACTTCTTCCCCAAATAAGCCTTCTGAGGCCTCACCTATTGCTTATCACACCGAGGCCCAATACCCTTCTTTTTATTCTTAGCCGGCCAATCAATACATGGCTGGCCCAAACATGCCGGTTCTCAGTTCCCGGTGGGGGTCCACAGTTCCATTTGTTACTGGTCCATTCAACCAGGGGGTTCACTATACTCAGGTTCAATGACCATGATCACTTGGTCGGTGACCTCCAGTTCACTATACGCAGGTTAAAGGTTCATCACATCCGGTTCATTGTGGTCGGGTCGTGATCCTCTATTGCATCAATGGTCGGCCCTCGGCGGGTCTTTTCTGGTTCACGCACGGTTTAACTAGGGGTTTGTGCGGGGTTCACAACAAATGTCGGTTCAACGGCGAGGGTTTTCATCCAAGCCAACTTTTGGCATCCGGTTCACGAGTTTGGGTCAAGCTACCATTTTCCTCATGCTTTTGCTACTAACACTCTTTAGGAACCGTCTGCTGGCAATTGGAATATGGATACAGGTGCGAGCTCTCATCTTAATGATTATGTGCATTGTCTTAGTGATATTCTTAATGAGTGCATTTATCCGTCTGTCGCGGTTGGTGATGGGCGTTTCATTCCCGTTACCAACTCCGGTCATAATGTCTTGTCTACACCTTTTCGTCCTCTTTGTTTAAATAATGTTTTAATTACTCCTCATATCGTAAAAAAATATTATTTTTGTGCGTCAGTTTGTTCGTGATAATTATTGCCTTTGTTGAATTTGATCCTTTTGGTTTTCGTGAAGGACTTCATAACTTCGACGGGTACTCCTCCGTTGTGATAGCACGGGTGATCTTTACCCATTACGAAGCCTTCTCCAATTCCTCAAGCCTATCTTACCGGTCGTTATATGTGGCATCAACGACTTGGACATCCGAAGTGAAGTGTTGTTGCGTCTTGTGTCTAGTGATTTTATTTCTTGTAATAAAGAAGCTTCCGTTCTTTGCCATGCTTGTCGACTTGGTAAACACGTGAAACTTCCGTTTGGCTCTTGGTAAAGATATCTCAAATCCGTTGACGGCTTGCAATTTGCCCAAATTATGGTATTATTTCGCGTATCTTTAATTAGTGAAGAGTTGGCTAGCCCAAGTTTATGGCTTGTGGTAAAGCGGTTGGAAACCATAATTGGTAATCGGCTCACCAAAGATATTTTATCTAAGATTTGGCTAGTCAGTAAGCGGCTTTTGGTAAAGACAAATCAAATCAGATTGAAGTTGGTGATTTGCTCAAAATCATTTGGTTATCGTTGTACCAAGGTTCTTACTTGAGCTAAAACAATTGGCTACTCCGGTAATGGCTTTTGGTAAAGAGATTCAAATCCATTAAGTTTTCTCAAAAGATTGCTAGGGACTAGCAATAGTTTAATGGGGATTGATGAGTGTAAATACTCATGTTTTCAATCAATCTGACTGAAAACATTTAAGCAGCTCGAAAATGCATCAAAATCGAAAATATCTCAAAATTGCATTTTATATGTTTGGATGCAAAATGTTTAAATCGAGATGAAAAACGAGCTAAGTTGCATAATTGATTTCAGGTCCCAAACTTTCAAATCTTGTCAAAAATAGTCCACAGCACTTATTTTAAAGAAGTCACCAAAGGTCCTTTTGAAATCATAAGTTGTCATAATTAGTCCTTTGGTGAAAATTTTCAAAAGTTTGAGAATTTACAAGTTTGGTCCTTGAGTTTCAAATTTGGCAAAAATAGTCCTGGAAGTTTAAAATGTATTTTATGGTCCTTGTAATATTGAAACTTGTCATAATTGGTCCCTTGGAATAACTTTGAAAATGTGGAGTTTGGTCCCTCGAATATCGAAATTACAAAATGGTCTCATTATTAATACCAAACCATTGGACCTTGACCGCTTGGACCATGACCCTGCCAATATAACCATTGAACCCTGTTTTGACCCCACCTTAATATTAAACCCCAAGTCGAACCGGTCAAACAAACCCCCTTTTCCTCCATTTCCTCCTTCCTCTAGCTTCGCAACTCCAGTCTACCCTCTCCAGGCTCACTCTGCGCTCTCCATGTCCCTCGCTCGACAACAAACAAGAAACAATAAATGTATCCCTCCTTACTCAACCCCCGGTTCTGATATATCTTTTAGGCCAAAAAGCCGTCATGGCTTAAAACCACTCAAGTAATCCAATGGCTCGGATTAGTGGTGGGATTTGCTCGAAGGCTAGTGGAAGACCTTTTGCATATAAATAGAAGAAAGAGGAAAGGAGCAAAGAGTAGTCTTTAGTTTCGGGTTTTCATGTATGTCGTTTTATTGTTTAAGTCTTAATTAAGTTCTAAATTGTACTTTCAATCTTCCTTGTATTAAACTCGACAATTATATCAGTTGTAACTAATTTTGTTAGTAATTCAAAGTTTGGTTAAGTTTCTTGTTTTAAGTTTTCTTTTACTTATGCGAGTTTTAAATGATCTAAAGT
Source organism: Chrysanthemum lavandulifolium (assembly GCA_022545495.1). Lineage (NCBI taxonomy): Eukaryota > Viridiplantae > Streptophyta > Magnoliopsida > Asterales > Asteraceae > Chrysanthemum > Chrysanthemum lavandulifolium. The sequence continues at coordinate 95,356,725 of CM040246.1, forward strand.
CGGGCTTGAATAGCTCTATTATAACTCAAATAAGCACTAAAGCTACCCATAACTTTTAGTAGCTTATAATTCGGTTTTAAGCTAACTCTCAAATTGGTCAACAAAAGTCAATTGAAGCTCATTTGGAAATGGTTATGATATTGGGTTGATCACGAGCTTGGATTGGGTTGGAATAGCAAGTTAGTATAGTTATGGTTCGGTATAAGTTGCTAATAAAATTTGGGCAACGTGGTACTCTACCTATTTTCGGTACTAGTATATTTTGCATAATCTATATCATCTAAATTTGTTGTTAGCCTTAGTTTAGTCACGCTCATTTAACATTATTAGGTTATAGTGATTCGGTTTAAGTGATGCTTATAAGCTAGATAGTCATTTAGGTAGAGTCATTCAAAGCAGAGTTGTATAAAATTGTTTGGATCGTTGAGCTTGTTTGAAATTAAGCCTTGGTTTGTACTTGACATCGCATACTCGGTCTTAATTAAGGTCACTAGAATCAAATTTGTCAAAACTTAGCATCTGTGTTAATCTAAAAGTTAAAATCAATTTATATCTGTCTAATTGCATATATGTTGGAATTTCTGGATCATGAGCTTGATTTATGTTTAGAAACTAGTTAGGTAACTTAATATGGCTTTAGTTTAGCTTATAACATCACATTCGGTTCACAACTTAAGCTCGAATCTCATTTTGGTCAAAACTCTCAAAGCTGTCAAAAGTCGAAAAGTGAAAACTCGGTTTCACCAACTTGGTTGATTTTCATTGATTCATTATTGGATCAATTCAAGTGAAACTTTAGGCGTAACAACTTCAATTGGTCAAGAGTTGAAATATGATTTTGTAGATTTTTAGTAATTTTGTAAAAGCTCAAATCGCCTTGTCAAATAGGTCTAAAGTGCCACAATACCTGACTCGATGTATCTTGAGTGTGCCACGGAGTTTTGTGAGTTTTCCACAAGCTCATTAGAGCTTGTCTTGGTCGATTTTGGTTTATAAGCTCCTGCCGGTCTACTTGAGGCTGTGATATCGGTTTTAGGTTCCAACTAGGGTAGATAGCTTATTTTAAGCTTAAAGTCGACTCTATGGCCAGTTTTTACTTGTTTGATTTTGGACTCATAAGCATAATTGGTTAGCTTGAGGTTACGGTAGCTTGAACAAGTTTTTTCACTAGTTATAGCTTAATCTAGCTTATGCTTTCATTTGGTGGTCTTTAGTGCTTATTTGCTTATTTTAGTCTTATTCATAAGCGGTTTGCCTTCTGACCTCATATTCTCACACATAAGCCATAGTTTTATGTTTTTAGACTTAGAATATAATTTTAGACTTTTCTGAATTTTTGATTTTATCCTTTGTTGCTATTTTTCTAATTTAAATCGAGTTTTAAGACTTTTAAATAGCTTTTAATACAAATAAATCGGAAAAGCTTCAAAAATAAGTTTTCAATCTTCATAGATTAAGATAAATATAAAAAGCAAAAAATAATTTTCGATTTTTCTTGGTTAAATCAGTAATTTTTAGCAATTTAATTAGTTTTAAATAGTTTTAATTATTACATATGTACAACAACTAGTGTTTACATATTTGGGTAAAATATACACATAAATAGTATGTACTATATTAGGTAATATAAATGGGTAGAAACTTAAGTATCATAACCCATTGACCAAATACATTGAATGTAGTTGGGTACAACCCAAAGTCCATGACCCATATCAATGGAGCTTGACCCATAACCCATTGCATGACATCATGCTTATGTCATATATGGATAATATCCATAACCCATGGTATTGACCCATACCCACTTGACTAGGTACATTGCACTCATAAGATACATTGTATCTAGTAAAAGACCCATGGATCAACCCATGACCCATGATCAAAATACCCATGGGTAAAGAGGAGCGTCCCACGGATCCCTAGCTTTACGCTAGATGGATCCTCGTGGGAGGGATCCATGGGATCCGGGAACAAGAGCTTTTTCTCTATAAATAGTGAGCCATTTCTTCATTATTTCACCCCTTCTCACATACTTTCCCTCGAGTTAAAAACTCTCTAACCCCGGATCCAAGTGATCTATGTTTGTAGTTTTGTTTTGTGTGATCCTCAGGTTCCTCTTAAAGGCGAGATCATCACCTTTGAAGTCAAGCAAGCTCAAGTCCATGAGTTGCCATGCTTCCTCATCATCAAGACTACTGAAGTCTTCTTGTTGATGGTTCTTTTCTTTCTTCTAAGAAGTGTAGTGTTGAAGACATTAGTGAAAGATGTCTCAAGTGTCAAGACGAAGACATTAGTGAAAGGTGTCGATCGTCCGTATTGTAGGAATTAGTAAAAGGTGCCTTGAAGTCAAGTCACAAGACATTAGTAAAGGGTGTCTTGAAGATCTATTTAAAGGCATTAGTGAAAGGTGCCTTAGATGTACATTTGATATGGTGTGTTTCGATGTACAAGATAGATTAGTATTAGATCCAAGGATATTGATATCCTTGATGATGTTGTAATAAGGAGTTGGTCTCCTTTGGGATTAGTCGTTGGTGTAGTGTTGGGTAATAGTTCCTCCATTGTAATGGAACTCGGTATCTAGCCTAGTACCGGATAAAGGGTAGGCAACGTTGTGGTAGGTGTGGTTCACCTTGGTGTGAAAGAACCCGGTGGTTAGCCTAGTACCGGAAAAAGAGTAGGCAACGTTGTGAAGGTTTCTCCGCCATAAGGAGTTGGTGTCGTAGTGATTACGAACTCTCGAGTAGGTGACTCGGGAGTGGAGTAGGCAAGGAAGGTGTCCTTGTAGCGAACCACTATAAATACTTGCGTTGTGGTTTTGTGCTTACTCTTATCTTTTCATTACATACTTCTATATGTTTGTTTATCAACATCCAACACACATCCAAATAGATTGACATAAGTCGATCTAAATAGTTTAAAAGAAAGTTTTAATTGGCAAACTATTCAACCCCCTTCTAGTTTTCCACAGACATTACTAGCTAGGATGAATAACTAGGTTAACACCACTCTCCTTTATTGATCACAACTTTTGCCTTTAACTGCTTTTTAGTAGTTAATTAATTCCTCATCATAATCATATTAAAATTTGTGACACCTAGACTTAGTAATAATCCATCACATATAGCTCTTGGGACGACCTCGGTTTTACCAAATACTACACTACACACGACTGGGTACACTGCCCGTTAGTGCATTAGGGTAGACCATAGGTATAACGAGACATTATAAATATTAAAACCTTGTCAGTAAAACCTGCATCAACATGTACTAATGCCGGCAAGATAACTTTGATTCCAATAATGAGGTTGACTCCATCAGATAAGCGAATTTGGTTCAAGATTAAGAGGAAGCATTTTCCAGTATATGTTTGCTTTGCAATGACTATAAGCAAAAGTCAAGGACAAAGTCTATCCCATGCTGGATTATATTTGTCGCGTCAGATCTTTGCTCATGGTCAATTGTGTGTTGTTGTTTCGAGAGTAAAAAGCAAAGAGGGCTTGAAAGTGGTGGTTTTGTGATACAAATGGTAAGACTACGAACAAAACAACCAATGTAGTTTACAAGGAAGTCCTACAAAAATTGTAATGTATTGATCTTTTGGTGGCCCAAATACTAATGTAATGATCGATATCTATTTTGATTTTATTATTTTGAGAATGAAAAACTCTTGTTTTATGTGTATTTATGGAATGGTTATATCACTCTTTTACGCTTGTATTTAATTTCCTAGACGGTTATGGTTAAAATAAAACATTAATGTGTTCCTTCATGTTGGGAAGAAGGAAAAGGACAAGACTCTACTTGATAGGTATATTTAGTTTGTTAGTAACCTCAAAGGAAGTTTTGAGCTTCAATACAACATTCGAAATTTTAAATATAGATCAAAATTCTTTACTATATTAAATGTAATTATGAATTCAAATAAATACAATTATTTCCTCCTAGACCTCCTCACCTTCAAGATCTCATAACTAATAATGCATAGAACCTACACGGGTTAACACATTTCCACATCATCTTATCACTATAGTTACCTTAAAAACTTGAATATTTTAATAAAAGAAAACCCAAAGTGGGAAATTATGTATTTCGGAAAAAAGAGTGATTCTTTATTAGGTACTCCGTAATAATTTAATCACTATTATTTTCTTATTAAATATTTCCTCATTTAGCCCAAACATAAATTAAAAAAAAAAATGTTTTTGTATTAGACGTAGGAGAAAAATAAAAAATACACATGTCTTTCAAATTCATTAGTAACGAGCACTTTAAAGGATCTAATTACGAAAAAAGAAATTAGTGGGAGAAAGCCTTTCTTCTGGAGACGACTAAAAAGAGCAGGGCTTGTCCGGGGCAAGGGATGCAAAAATGAAATATTGAAGCTTGAAAGCGGGGGAGTTCTTCTATTCAGAGAAAGACTTCCCCATGGCATAGCTCATTCATTCAATCATGAGAGGCCAACTTAAACGAATTTGATTCATTAACATTGTCTTCAAACATCAAAGTACATCCACTTCCTGATCAATCAAAAACATGACGGGCGTATTGTTCTTGGGATTAACCTTAAAGAGGACACGCAAACTAAAGTCGGCAGTTTTGCTAAGTTGCGGTTAGTTGCCTATTGCTTGGCACGGATTCCTTCATACTCTGGTAATTTATTAAATTATATTTTCTACATTTTGAACTGTTGTGATTTCGTCAATATTTATACTTTTGTACACTTTCAGGGTTAGTTTGTATTCTAAACTAATCCAATTGCTGTTACAAAACACTCTATACAACAAATTGTTCTCCCTTTAGACTTTTTACCCAATCCGGCTATTTTGTCTCCTTTAACAGAACAGATCATGTATACCTAAGATTTTGCTATTTTGGCTATAAGATTGGATAGGTCATGTACACATATAAAAATTTGTTGAGGTGCTCAATAATGCTCCTCTCGCATTGCACTTTGTAGATTAGTTTTTATATTATTGAATTATCTTGTATGATCTTTAAATCATATTTTTTTACTGTCATGTGCAGGTGATGAAAAACTTTGACAGACCCAACCCATGCACCTTTGTTGAGCTTAACATTCAGAGGTTGCTATAATTTTGAAACATTATCAGAATGAAGACCATTATTTTTTTATAAACTCAACTACTTGGCAACATGTTCTTTAAATAAAGAGGCGCATGATTTTTGTTAAAGTAGATTTAGCCTATCATGCGTGAACCGGAACGAAAACCTGTAATTTTATACTAATACTTTGTTATTATCACATCAAACAATAGAGATGACAAATTGCAAAAAATGATCAGGTTCTCATCATGTTTTGTATTTACTATAGTTATGCTTATGAGGTATTTAATGTTTCTAAACCGGAATCTGGGAGAAACAATGGACTCTCGGATGATAAAGACGCCTATAATACTTATGTATGCAAACAAACCGCCGCCAAACGTGGGTGTACATCCTTTTTTAAACATAAATGCAATACATGCAATATAGAAAAGCTCAAATCCAAAAGAACCAATACATACTCATCGTACATTCCTTTGTCAAAATTGTTGACATCAACTACACAAGCCAAACTACCCGCAACGAAGCGCGGGCTAACATCCTCGTTACTAAAAACGAAAGTAGTGAAGGAAAGCCTAAGAGAACTGAAAATTTCAGGCCAATAAAGTCCATTAGTAGAGGAGTAAAGCCAGTAAAGCCGAAGATTCGTCAAATCCATTCTTTCTTCTGGAGACGACTAAAAAGAGCAAGGCTTGTCCGGGCCTCCGGGGCAAGGGATGCAGGTATGAATGATTGAAGCTTGAAAGCGGGGGAGTTCTTCTGTTGAGAGAAAGACTTCCCCATGGTATAGCTGAGTCATTCAATTAGAGAGGGTAGCAGAATTCTTCTCCTAGGCGCAGAATAGTTTCGGGCCAAAACTATAAATAAAAAGCCTAACTCCAAAACAACAATATAATTTCCCAGAGCAAAAAAGAAAACCCAACAATCGATGATCAACGGTATAGCCTACTCTTTCCCTAAAACCCACCCACCTTTGTCATCTAATCAACCATCACCAACATATTCATCGGTATTTTTTTTTCGATTTCAATCTCATATTCTCATCATATACATTTTTCTGTTTGTTCTATAATCATTCAATCGGTTTTTTTTTTTTTTTTTTTGATTAATCGGCTCCCTAGGCCGAATTTTGCAACACTAGTACTTTATTGAAATTGTCCTTTATTATTTTGTTAGTTTAATGTACTGTAACCCAGGTTATCATTTGATTTATAACCAGTAGGATGGAATATACCATTAATTTTTCGAGTTAGTTTCGTAATTAGTTTTCAAAAAGTTTTTCGCACTAGTTTGTGCACTGCGGATCTTAGAATAACAAATATGTCCATCATTTGGATGATTCCTTTAAATTGCCGTTCTAAGGCTTTGTGTTGGTATACATAGTTCTTTTTTTGTTGTTGTTTTAGGACGTTTCCTGTAACGTTAAAATGCAAGTTAAACCATCAAATGTGGTAATACTTGTGTTCTTAAATTTGTGGGTTAATTGTACGCTTAGAACAAACAGTATATAGGTAGACACTAGATAATCTGGAAATTAAGTTTATATAGAGATAATGATATTAGCAATTGCGGGTGGTTTTGTCATTTGTGTAACTGTTTCTCGGTTTGCTTGCTCTAATACACTCGCACCTTAAATCACTGCAAGGACCTACTAAGTTGTACAGTAAGTTGTAATGAGCCTTTCAGTACGCTAACCGCTATGAATGGAAGTTAAACTATTTTTAAGGGTAGCCTTTGTATAGGTTTGATGCTGGTGTAGTTGTCTTTCCTTTTAAAAAGTTGGGTTGGCTACATGTAGATTAGATCTTATAGGAGATATATGATGACCTTATGAAAATGTACATGGAGCTGGCGAGATCTGTTATAGCTTGTGGGTCATTTGCAATTATTTATTGATTGGATTGCTCAATAATCTTTACAATGTATAGGCTTATAAATCTTTATAGTTCTTATTTATTGGATTTCTCAACTGGCTTGTCGCTTTGAGCTTTCAGAATTAGTGGTCACATGTTAACTGTAAGCTTGTAAACTTATCAAACTTTAGTCACTTCAAGATTAATGTAAGTGCTTTCCCAAATCTGGTTGTGAAGCAAGAGTCCCAAAATTATTGCAAAAACTTTCGCTGAGTGTGATGAACAAAGATGCTGATAATTATACTTTTGGCAATCAACAGGTACATTCAAGCTTTTATGGTCTACACATTACTAATAAAAATATGTCAACACAATTCTCACCTGTCTACCAAGAGCTTGAAGAGATACTTGTAAGCCGCTTTTGGGAATTTCATGGTCTCGTTTGTCTATTTTAGAGAATAGTTACCAGCAAAAGTATAACAGATCACTGGACTATAAATCCTTAGGTGTGAGTAATATTCAGGACCTCCTTGTTAATATGCTAACCTGGACATGGTGGTGTTTTTGAACAGCGAGAAAGCAAGGAGAAATATGTGATGTCTGCTTGTATGGTAGAAACCAGACGAGAACTCATTTTGAAGCTTGATGTTCAAGAATTACTCTTTAGGCATGGAGGTGAAATCTGTTCAGTTCTTTTGAGGATTTTACAAGGATCGGTTTAAGAGGCATTTGAGTATCATTTCTTTGGTTTGAGCGGTCTTGAAGATCTTTGTAAAAACTTTAAAGATATTCTGGTGGTGAGAGTAGTAAATCGCTCAGGAGCGAAGGTGAAGGTGATAAAGGCAGTCGAATGCGTGGTCTACAATTTAAGAAAAAGGAAGAAATGAATGAAAAGATAGAAAACAATCGGAGATAGAGGGTTGCCAGACATATGAAGAAGATGATGATATTTTACTTTCTCTTTGGGTAAAAGTATTTTTGTTGGATCGTTTCAGGAGCATGCTTCTCTCTAGTTTTATCGGTTCAGACGCTTATTATACTTCCATGTCAAAGTTATATGTTTATGTTTTTAAACCTTGTTGGATCGTTTCAGACACCTCGTTTTGCTGAGTCAATTGAAAGTTTTATTTGGAAACCCGTGGCATCTTATTTGGTCAAATTCAATGTTTTTTTATATGCCAGTCATAAAAGTGGCTTTAGTTTACAATAATCACTATTCTGAATAATCACTATGGAGCATATGATTTGATTAAATGTTGCTATCCTATCGTCCTTACGATAGATAGTTGCAACTTGCAACCGTGATAAGAGGCCTACTTTTATTTTATCATTCATCTGGTTAATGGCTCAGGTGAAGTCATGTTGGAGGTGTGTTTGGATATACATATTGGTTATAGTCACCATTTCCTGATTGACTTCATGGTGACTTGTTTTCTCGTTCTAGGATATGCAATTGCGTTTGCTTGAGGTCAAATAAATAATTTTATAGCTCTCAAAGTGAGGCAATATTTTCTAAATTTTTACGAGTTGATTTTTAGTCATCCTTTTCTTTTTTCTTTAGTTTAAGAAAAAAAGATAGTACAGTAATTTTTTTGAACGTCATAACTTCAAATTAGAAACATTTTAATATCACAAATCGTTTTTCTAAATAAAAATTACAATAATTTATGATCATTTGTTCATTTAGACCTACTGGTCATTGCTTTCCCTTGAACTTAAAATGGTTTTGTTCTTGGTTAGGACTTAGGGTGGTGTAATGGTAGTGTTCACAACCTCACGTTAGTGTCACCACATCCCTCTTCTCATCACCTTTACATGACATTTACCATTATAGTGAGTACCACATTATTTACCATTTATCTATACCACAGTTACACGCACACATATAACCTGCTTTTGTCCAAGTTAATTTTGAGACCGGACACATCGTGAAAACAATTAAGAATATGAATCGAGTGACAAACATTTGATTTTGACAATAACGCATCGTCTGCGAATTGCAAAAGAGATATATTGGAACCGTCATCGCTAAGAGAGAGGCCCTTGAAGATACCTTTATTACAAGCTTCCATAGTCATGACCTGTAAGGCTTCCGCGACTATTAGAAACAAAAACAGCAAGAGTGGTAAAATTAGATTCCAACAATGTTACATCATCAGAGTTTAACTGTCGGATTTAACGAAGTCCCAGTACCTCTTAATAAATTTGAAGTTGAATCCGTCTGGACCGGGAGACTTAGAGCTAGCACAGTCCCAAACCGCCTCTTTGATTTCATCCATGGTAAAATTAGATTCCAACAATGTCACATCATAAGAGTTTAACTGTCGGAAAAGGTTACTTCAGAATTTTGGGCGGTTGGGTTTCTCTTCATGGAAGTGACTTGCAAAATGGTCGAAAGCAGCAAAAAATATTGTCTTAGGGTCCTCTACCCAACTGCCATTATAAATCAGCCCATTTATGTTTTTTCGTTTACTATTTTTGTTGACACGAGAATGAAAAATTTAGTATTCTCGTCGTCACCCTCAACTGCCCACTTTATTTTGCTCTTTTGATTTAAAGAGTCTTTTTCTTTTTGCTCGAGTAAGTTAAGATCCATGAGGAATTCTTCACGTTTCAAACGATCTGCAGAGGTGAGACAACCTTCTTCAGCTTTTGTATCCCACTCTACAAGCCAATTTTTGTCGATCTTTTTGCGTTTCATTTTATCCACATGATCTCGACTCCACTCTTTGATGTTCATTCGTAATTGCTTTAGTTTGTTTTTTAAAACAATATCTTTCGATCCTCTGTACACACCGTTATTCCAAGAAGATAAAATAAAAACAAAGCACTGAAGGTTTGCTCACTTTGATCGTTTGAATGCGGCCGATAAGCTATTTTACTCACAATAGTAGGCCGGTGGTTTGTAGATAATTTGGCCCATGATCATATGATTATAAGTTTAAATGTGAAACTTAGGCCCATTTTAACATATCTTGACATCTTGTAAAATAAGAGATTTTCAAGCGCTAACGATTCAGACACTTAAAAAAATTTTTTGATACTAAAGATACAAGTAATTAAAGTAAAGTATTTAATAATATACAAGATTTAATGTATATAAAGTGTCCCAAATGCTAAATCAATTCCATTTTCAAAAAAATATTTTCAATTTTGTCTCCTTTTGAAAATTCTCAAAAAGACATACATTTCATTATCTTCAATTTAATTTTTACACCGTTAAAATGTTACTTTTTGTCGTGGTTCATTTGGTAGGTGAACGTCATAAGACGGATCCCACCTAAGATCGTTTTCGCTCAGAAAATCATGATCGTAAGATCGGATCGAGATCCCAAGATCCTACTACAATGTCATTTTAATAGTCTTTATAATATTATTCAAATTTACAAATTATTATATATCATAAATAAAAATCATTTGAATCTTTTATGGAAATATTGTCCTGAAATTATGAATAATTGAATGTTTAGAAAGAATGATATGTTGTATTCTTAATTCTATTAAAAAATAATTCATAACTTTGTAGTTTTTTAGTTATGGCTCGAGAAACGAAGATCGGATCGGATTAGATCTTAAGATCCTACGGTCAAGATCGAGATCCCAGAAGATTTTAAGCTTTCTAAGATCTTACGTAGGATCCGGATCATTTTTGCTTTATAGAATCGTAAAATCGTAAGATCCTAAGATCGTGACGGGATCCCGACAACTATTTTTAGTATGACTTCACTATTTTGTTGCCAAATGTCCATTATCTTTTGCCAAAAATTTTTTAACTAAAAGTGAGACCATGATTGATTTTTATTTGCTAGACCGACGATTGTTTTTTTTAGCGGTCGGCGACTGAGAGATTTTTTGGGGGTCTTTTTCGAAAAAAAAGTTATTCTCGAAAAATAAATAAAATTAAAAAAATTAAAATTTTATTTTTATTGTGTCGAGAAATTTTTGTCTTTTTCGAAAAATACAAAATGGTCACACAAAATGTCAATTCAGTGCATAAAAAACATCTACCTGCCAAAATAGACACTTTGCAAAACTGTAGTAAAGTCACACGGTCGCACAAAAATAAAATTGAAATTTGGAGTCGCACAATATGTATAGGGAAAATTGAAAGTGCAACTAGCATGTATTTGGGATTGATTCTTTTTAAAATGTGCCAAAACAAAGTTGAATCAACTAAAATTGTAAAATAGAGCACTTTTATTGGCCAATTGAAAATCAAAATTGAACTTCTCTTAGTTAAACTTAAAAATTTGTGTATAGCAAAAAATAAGTGCAAAATGTAAGTGTTTAGTTTTCAATAAAAAATGTATGTAAAATTGTATGCTCACAAGGTCTTCTCACTAGTTTGCAACTAAATTATATTTCATCCGACCCAAATTAATAGTTCATGTTTCCCTTTTGAGATGCCCTAATTTAATTATCTACTACTAAAAATACATAGGAAGGTTTGATCAAGTTTACTATATTACCATTTATTGAAATGATTATTAGACATTTTAAAGAAAATTTTAGTTAATTAAGGATAAAATTGTCATTATGCAAAAGTAAGAAAAAACAGCTTATAATTATGTTTTTTTTTAATGTGTATTTTTTTCTTGAGGATAACTATTTTGAGACAGTGGAGTATTTTTCTCTTCGCTTTTATTTTCTTTGCATCCTTAAAAGGTATTTTTAAACATGTTGATGAAGGGTTTTGTTAATCACAAATCTATGGATTATAGTTTAGATTTATCATTTGTATAAAAATTGTTAGACTATTAATATTAGGATTAGTATATGGCCCATTGTATATTAGGCTCATTATGTAGCTTATAATATCTTGATGTACCTCTCATTATTATTGAATCAAAACTTACATGGTATCACAGCCTTTAATCGATCCATCGAAACCCAAAAACCAATTTTTACTTTTTCGTTTACTGTTTGTCGACCTTCGAGTTATCGACCAAGAAGCTGGGATTGTTTGTCGACCATTTTTTTTTCGTTTACTGTTTCCGTTTATCAACCACGTGTTGATGAGATGAATTACTATAATTTTTTTAATGTAGAGTGGAGAAAGAGCATAAAATCTACCTTAATATATAAAGAAATCACGAGGAGATACTATTTTATACTATATCTAAATGCAATATGATATCCAGCGATGCTACTAAAAAACCATGTGTCGAGTATTTGTTTATCAACCTTACACACTTTCGATACTTAACACCCACGCTTCCCTAAACCCTACACTTTATTGTTTGATTACCTAAACCCTCAACTGATCAACTCTTACCGATACACACCATGACTACGGATACAAACCTCCCCACCGTCTCCACGTTATCGGACAAACTTATGGCTATGAATCACCTAACCACTTTTGTTCCCATCAAACCCGATGTTGATGAGATGAATTACCCTCATCTCGCTAAAGAGTGGGTGTGTCTTGAGGGATTTTTCAAGACAATAAACGCCTCGAGCTATGGCTTTGAAGGTAGAATTACGTAATCTAAAGCTTGGGGATTTAACAATTGATGCGACTTCGTAAAATTGAATCAATTGCTTTGGTTTTGAATGGCCTGGTTATCCTCTCTCGAATGATGACATTGTTATGTTTTCTCTCAAGGCTTACCAAACACGTATGATGTGATTTCCATCGTTATTGCTAGTCGGGAACCCTTCCGATCTCAAGACTGTTCGTTTTTGTTGACCACGCAAGAGTCGCGCGATGAAGTCTAGAGTTCAAGACCCGATCATGGATGCTACATACGCCCCTATGGTTTTATTGGCAACAGCAACACTCGCCGTCCGTATAATCCATTGAAAAATAAACAAACCTTGTTTTTGGTTTGCTAAAGGTAATTGTCGTTTTGGTGAGGCGTGTCGCTATCTTCACAATGGCGTTCATGGTAAGTCAACTATACTTCCTCGTGGTTCCAGTTCCGTCGATATGGCTATGTTGCAAAAATTGTTGGCCAAATTGGTTTTACTTTTTCCCCAAATAAGCCTTCTGAGGCCTCACCTGTTGCTTATCACACCGCGGCCCAATACCCTTCTTTTTATTCTTAGCCGGCCAATCAATACATGGCTGGCCCAAACATGCTTGCTCTCGCCCCGCTGGGGTCCATAGCCCATTTGTTATTTGGTCCATTCAACCAGGGGGTTCACTATACTCGTGTTCAACAAAGAATAACTACTGGTCACAGCCAGCCCGCTCACTATACGCAGGTTCAAGGTTCACCACATCCGGTTCATTGTGGTCAGGGTCAGCAGCAGTCCTCTATTGCATCAGCAGGTCAGCAGCCCTCTGACGGGTCTTTTCCTGGTTCACGCACCGCTTAACTAGGGGGTTTGTGCTGGGGTTCCACAACAAAGGTTGACCGGTTTAGAAACCGGTCTTTTACCCGTTTAGTGGCGGGTCACCGGTCCAGGCCCGGTTTGAAAACATTGGTTGTCCTCCCTCATGCGTGCAGAAAATCTCCATAACGGCCATTCTAAAAGTAATTTTTTCTTCGATACTCAAAATTTAAAAACAATGCTCAAATTACAAGATTGTGGTCTTGAGTTTCTGTTTATCGTTGTGGGTCCAAATACTTACAAAGCTATACTCTCATGTCTCATTGCTAAATATGAACCAACAAAATGAGAGACAAAAAATGAATCATGACGCGTTAAGCGGAATGCAAAGAAAAGTGATTCTGAGGATCGAAGAACCAAAAAAAAGTAAAAAAAATTATGTTAAAAAGTATCAATTTTTTAGTGTAATTTGAAACCAGGTCGGGTTTCCTTAATTAAAAAGGAAAAACAACCCGACTTCATTACAATTAACACTAAATAATATGTGTAGGTGATAAATGCAATCGGTAATTTAAATTAATTAATCATTAAACTAACTAAGTTTGATTCTACATCATATCGATGGCCAAATATAAGCACTTAATGAAAAACTAGAAGGGCGGGTACCCTGTGACTTTTTTTTTTTCAGAATGCGAAATATTTTCATTTTAAATCTTTATTATTTATACGTCCCAAATACTTTATAACGTGAATAAACCTTTATTATCTCAGATCAAACTGTGGGAGGGAGTAAAGATGGTGTAAATGGGTTGTTATGTCTTGGGATATTCTTTCAGATTTAATTTTCAATTTGAATACTCTATTAATTTAATAAACTTTATATTGATTTAATAGCAAAATTAATACAATTATTTTAAGCCTTATTTCTATAATAAGTAATTTAAGAAGTCTGAATTTTAAGCCTTGTCATTTAGAGAAATGTCTTAAATGCATTATAAAGTAGTAGAGACTAATAGTCATATTACTTAAATCGAATGTTTTCATAGTCAGAAGCATAAATCTGACACTAACAATTTATAACGAAAGAAATTTATATCATCAACAAAATAATATTTAACTTTTTTGCAATTTTTTTAACTTAACTTTTTTGCATTATTAAACGAGTACATTGTAAAGTTAAAGTTGAAAGTTTGGAACTGTAGAGAAATACTAAGGGTGCGTTTGGTATGAGGGGGTAGGCTAGTGGGGTTGGGATTGTGTTAAAATCAAACGTTTGGTTGCTGAGCTTAGGATTTGGATTCGGTAACCATGCCCGAATATTTTCCGTATACAAATCCCAACAATGTGACCAACTTTTCATATTAGCTTCATATTTATTTACATTGGAAATTGTGCAACTCATTTGCTACCACATAATATTTCATATTTTATTTATAACATTTGTTTTTTTATCTTTTTATTTGTTTAAAATATTATATAATTCATTTATTATATTATTTTCTCTCTCCCACATTAAATCTAAATCCAAATCTATATCCAAATCCAAATCTTAATCATAAACACATCTACAAACCAAACGGGCCCTAACTTAAATTGGACTTTTGACTTTTGGTTACCCACTCCCAATGCTCATATTCCCATTTCCCTATGCTTCTCATGTCCCTCTTCCTACTCTCAGCTTTTTCTTTTTCACGTTTTCCGACCAAAATTCATCGGAAAAATGGTTTTATACATTAAAGCTTAGTTGACACTCAGTTGTTAATTCTCGATTGAGCGGTGAGCACCTTGGGATTATCAGTCGAGAACCTTCTCTTTTTCTACCGCTTGATCTTTTTCTATATGATTTTGTGTGTCACGAAAGGTTTGTTGGGGCAACTCCCGGTACTTTCACATGGCTCACCGCATGCACGTGTAGTAACATTGCTAACTCTTATTAACTGTACCGTTTGATCACGTATATTATATATTAGAGGTGCCAAAATGTGTCTAAAAGCAAAAAAAATGAGCTAAATGGGCACCCAAACTTCAATAATTACATAGTGAGACTGACGATTATTCTTTTCTTAGCAAGGAGATCCCAGTCTACTCTGGATTAGTCCAAAGTTCTCGGGATATTCAAGAAACCTGTGTTTCTCGTAAGTCCAGTCCAACTATAAACATAATCCCCGAATTTTGTACTAACACCATTCTATGTGTATAGAACACTAATGAGCATTACTCCGTCACATACATGTAGTTGACCCGATCAATGAGAGTTTATTGGAGAAAATAGTTTGAGTTCAATTTTAACTCCTATCGAAAGGTTAGTGCGTAAGTGAATATCGTTCATTGCTGGTGTGACTCTTTCAGTATTATTATTTAAGAAAAATAATACTTATACCTAATAAATTTGCCTAAATTTAGACCTCCAAATTTGATCGGTGACACTTGTCATTAGTTTTGAAAAAATCAACCAATTATTTATGTCTTTCCTAATATGCACATCCTTAATAATTAAATATGATTTTATTTTTGATTTGCCTATGTATGTGTATCATCTTCACCACATCTCTACCAACCCTAAACCACTATTGTCGTCAATGCTATAGTCTGTGTATCCGTCATCTCAGTTTTTTCTCCTCTCACTTCCCTCACTCCCTTTCATCATACATTCGTTTCGATCATTCTCCCTCACCTTTATAAAAATATACCCACTAAATATCTCACACACACTCACAAACCAAATATTTAATTATAAAACATTCATTATGATCCCACTTTTTCAGCATTGTCACGATAGTGAGCAACTCACCAAACTATAGCATTTTGGCCGTGACTCTCGTCTTCCGTTTTGCCCGGGCGCGCGTGAGAAGCAAGTCACATGTCACGGAGGTACTCACGACCACTCCGTCTAGTCTAACAAAACTCTCTCTTTTTTTTTTCCTTTCATTTTTCTCCCAGTTTTTTATTCGTATTTCCATACCATAATTCGACGTACACATGCCTCTATTTTAACTATTTTAACAATGCAAAATACATGACCAAAGTCTCACAAATTTTAATACATCGTGTCATCATATCATAAGAAGTAAAAAATTATGTTTATGATGTTCAAGAATGTGATGGGGGGTTTTGATGGATTCAAAGGATGTGTGTTTAAGAAGTAACAATTATTTTTATAATCTTTTATATAATAAAGGAATTACATCATTTCAAAGTGATTTTGTCGATTCATTCTTATTGAAAAACAATTGGCTAATAGAGAGTTCGATTTTGCCACGTAAGCAAAATCGTGTGATGTGATTGGTTAATAAAAGTCAAAATTAAATTGATTTTAATAAACTTTAATAAATTTGGTGGAGAAATTTGGTTAATAAAAAACACATAAAATATAGGTGTCAAATTTGAAAACAAAACTTAAAAAGATGAGGTAATTAATAAAACTTTAGTGGTTGAATTTTAAAACTTATATAGAGTTAAGTGTAATATTATTAGCCTCCATATTTTTTATTAACTTTGGATTATAAACAAATACCCCCTTATACTTTATACCCTTTATACTTTCTATCTTAAAAAATACAATGTATATGTTGTTTTAAACCAACAACATATAAATTTGCATAAGATTATAAATATCAATTTTTTTTACTATACACGTTCAATAAAGACTCATTTATTTCATTTTAAAAGTTTAACCTATGTGGACACGAGTTTACATTTTAAATACGGCTAAATTATCAAAACGGAATATAATTATCAAATTGTAAGCATGGGTTAATTTAATATAAAAACAAATATCTGTGATTGTCTTATAACAACGACTCGTGTAATTATTATTTATTTATATAAGGATATCTAAAAACATTTTAAAAACTATAAGGAGTATACTTTAACTTTATCAACGTTCATTATGTGCTATTAAACTTGCATCATGTGTACATCATAATATCCGTAGTGAAACTTAAATAACAATATCAACATCTTTGTTAGCTAAATAAAATTAAATCTTTAGTTACCTAACATAAATTTTTACAAATATTTTACCAAATTCAAATGGATAGTGTCGTAATGAAAAACTCGTGTATAAGTATTAGTTGTCTTATATCACAATTTTCATGAGAAAATTTTATATGTATATATCTTGAATTAAAATATTAAAATAAATTTGATTTATGTGTAAGTTTCATGCGTACTGAAACTTATAACTATATAATTATATGCAATTACATTTAAAGACACAATATTGATGATAATACAAAATAATTTTTTTTGTTAAAACCGCGTGCGTGCAAGTATTATAACTAGTGTTCAAGAATGTGATGTGCTTTCGTTAGAATATTTTGTATGAGATTTGATTGAAATGGTTGTTTGGGTGATACGTGTGCGGTGTTAAAAAAAAAAGGCTAAAATTTGGAAAAATTAATTAAAAAGGGGCAAAATAAGATTAATACTTAAATTTGGCTGCACTAATAAATAATGACTAGTGTTGTAGTACTCTGGTTAGGCACACTAGTAAATCTATTTGTTAGGCCTCCATGTTAAAACTCATTAATATGGTATTCAAGTGTTTTACCTTAAAGTTATGAGCTAAACGATAGTTTTAAATTAAAATGTTTAGAAAAAGGTATAATTAATTTGTAAAGTTTGCTTCTTTATAGATGTGCCAGATGTTTAAACTTTGAAGGCATAATAAGGTTGGGTGACATAATGGAACAATATTCCATATGGTAGGGTGGCCAAGTGAAATAGTCAGCGCATCATCGTTTAATTGTGAAGCAAAAATAATAACTTATTAAAACACTATACTATTAAATATTAGTTGACGTGCGAATAAAAATATTTCTTTTAGACATTAAACTTGACGTTTTGTCTTCCTTAATTATTATGACCATTTTACCCTTGAAAATATTTCAAAAAAAAAGAAATTGAAAAAAATTTGAAATTTGAAAAAAGTATTCGAAAAAAATTCAAAAAATTTTTGGAAAAAAATTCGAAAAAAAGTATTTGAAAAATATTTAGAAAGGGTAAAATGGTCATAATACTTAATGGAAGATAAAAATGTCAGTTAATGTCTAAAAAGCTATTTTTTAGTTCACACGCGAATCGATATTCGCGACAAATATAATCTTTCTGATGTTATTAACCCTTTTATTATGACTGGTGCTAACAATGATCACTATTATTACCGTCAAAGTAGTGTTACATTAGCTTTTTCTTTTCAATTAACATCACTATAAATATATTGTATTAAAAGAATATCATCACCAAAACATACCTCACTTAAACACAAATATAACCCGTAAAAATCAAAATATCACACACACAAAACTTCCACACCTTTCACAACTCGTCGTTGCCAAGACCGACATCTTTTTCTCCACCTAGCACATGTTTTCATGGAGTGTATGTAATAGCCAAGACACGTCTTCGAGGTCTTACGACACGTCTAAATGGCGCTATTTAAGACTAGTGGTTATAATACCACAAGTATGCGTTATACGTCCTATGTAGCACCACAAGGCGCGTTTTCGTTACTACACCACCCCTTACGACGCGTCTTACATGGCTTTAAAGCACAAGCTAGTCGTTCAAACTTCAAACGATCAACTTCTTTTTCTTTTATTATGTGTGTGTGTGTTTTGTGGTTATATTTGTGTATTTAGAGGGTGTTTGGGAGCTATATAAAATTCATTATTTGCGTTTTACAAAACCATGTTTTCAAAAAGTATAGGGCCACATGCAGTTCTAAAATGTCATTTTAAGAGCTATATAACATATAATTGATTATTGAACTTGTTTGCCAAACACCAAAAATGGATTATTTGCGTTTTCAAAACGCAATAATCAAATAATCTATTTCAAGTCGCAATCCCAAACACCCTTTAAGTGAGGTATATTTGAGTAGTGATGTTGATTGTTTTATTATATTATATTGGTGATGATGTTGGTTAAAGATAAAAAAGCTGATGTGACGATAATTAACGTGGACGTTATTACCCCCAACATAATACTCCCTCCGTCTCAATTTAATTGTCATGAGAGAGAAAACACAAAGTTTAATAAAAGTGGGGCAACTTTAATTTTCAACCACACAGATAGAATATTCCCCCTTTATATTCCCTAGTTTTTACTAAAAAAGGAAAATGAACAATTTTTTTGAGACATCCAAAAATAGAAATATGAACAATTAAATTGAGACGGAGGGAGTATTATACTTGTACGGTAGCAGTTTCTTACTAAGTTATTTTGTTCATATTTTTATTTTTGACTTTTTTAAATAGGGTTTTTCTATCTTGTGCGCAAAGCACGTGATAGAAAGGAAAAAGACGTAAAAAGTCTGTGACCCCACAAAAAGGACGATCACTTATAAAATATGTATTTTTGTGGGTCCCAAGTCTTTGTGTCTTTCCTTCTATCACGTGCTCTTGCACAAGATAGAAAAACCCTTTTAAATAATTGTTCATTTTCAAAGCCTATTATTTTAGCTTTATGACCTCTCGTTTAAAGATGTTCAAAGGACATGTCTCTTAGACCATGGGGTACCATGGCTTGATGTTGCGCCAAATCCCATGTGGCCAAGCAATTGGCGCCGCCACCTCCAAGTGATGACACCCCAACTTTCAAAAATCTTGTCCGGCGCCACTACATTGGCGTGTGTGAAAGAAGGAAAAGGCCAAAAAAGAAAAAACTAAACCTTTGAGCAATGGCTAGTTTTTAGAAAAATTTATTTATTTAGTTTGAAATTTTTTGAGTGCTCTTTAATGTAAATGAGCTGTTTTTTCCGGTGATGTTTACTCAGAAAATATAAAGAGGAAGAAGAAGATAGAATGGGGATTTGTGAAAGTAGGTGAGATGGTAGAGAGTGGGAGGTACAAATTATTAATCTCATACTACTAGCACGTGGATAAGCAACTTGCATTTTATACATTATCATATGTAGTACAATTGAATAGTCTTAAAAATCTATTTAATTATTTTTATAGGATAAAGTAAACTTTCAAATCTGGTAGAATTAAAAGTAACACAAATGTGAGCTACTAATATCTTTTTATCCGCACTAAACTTGTTTAATTAGTGTTAACCGCATCATAGTAGAGCACTTTTGACTAAAACCGTATTTTTCTTTTTTGATTTTTTTCTTTTTCGTATGGTTTTTTAAGTTTTGTATTGTATTTTATTTTAATGAATGAAATTTTAATTTATTAAAAAAATAGAAAAGAAAATAAATTTGTGGGTGGGTGCTTGGGTGGGGCTTAATTGGCATGTTATGAGTGAATGGGTATTTTGGTGTGTGAGTGTTAAAAGTGAGGATGCTGATGTGTCGCTGAGGTTGAAAAATGGAAAATGGCATGTTACGATACCCCATGCTCTTAGGGAGCATTTATAAGCAGTTATTATATTGTACTTCCCCGGCCTATGAATCTTTGCGCAATCATACCCCCTATAGAAGTAAAAAACAAATTTTGTTTGTTTTTTGCATGCATTCCATAACGTATTTGCTATGAATACAAGTAACAGATAAATAAATCATTATAAATTTGGAAAATATTACCATTCTATGTCATGACACGAAGGGAGTAAATTCTACATCCTTCACTCATTTATCCACGTACAATTCAAACATATCGTTCAACGAGTTAGCTAGCAAAATAGGTCTAGTCAGCATTTCATGTATTGTTAGTGCTATTTTAATCCATAAATCTTTCTTAAATAAAAACATATGAATCACACTTGTAAGAGTTGGCTTAGTTGACAAGAAGTTTCGGCTCATAAGTTTTAAACTCAAGTTATGTCAGACGCAAACAAACCTAAAGTGATTACGATGATCTTTTCGCATAGAAGGGATATAAGCATGCACTTCAATATTGACGGTTTGAACTCAAGTCTTGTAGTTTAAGTAGTAACGAGTGTTGTAACCCGCGCGTTGCGGCGGGACGTGTTCTTTGAAAAAATAATTAAACCTTAAATATTTTTTTTGATAAATGACTATACATACTAATTAATGATACAATGTGTTCTTTGAAAAGACAATTAAATCTTAAGGACTATTTTTGTAAAATGGCTATACATACTACTAGTAATTAATTTGTGAGGACTTAGGTTGCAAAGACACTTAAACTTTAAGGATTATTTTTGTTAAATTTCTATAGATAGTAATTAATTGTTAAATGGCTAATAATTAACTTGTGGGGACCTAGGTTGCAAAAATACTT
Source organism: Chrysanthemum lavandulifolium (assembly GCA_022545495.1). Taxonomy (NCBI): domain Eukaryota; kingdom Viridiplantae; phylum Streptophyta; class Magnoliopsida; order Asterales; family Asteraceae; genus Chrysanthemum; species Chrysanthemum lavandulifolium. The sequence goes on from CM040246.1 coordinate 95,378,116, forward strand.
AAACCTTAAGGACTATTTTTGTTGAATTGATAAAGATAGTAATTAATGCAAGAAGTGTGGGGCGTGTTTGTGTTCCCGCCTTTTAGTATATAGATATAATTGAAACCCGCTTATCGCAATGGACGGCTTCAGCGACTTATTTTGAATGACACTTAAACCTCGGGGTTGTTTTGCCAAGTTATGAAACTTTGCATTTAATGTTTGACTAACTTTGCAATGACACTTGAACCTCAATTTGTTTTTGCTGAGTTGCGAAAGATTGCATTGCTAAAGGACTTGGTTTCAACGCTACTCGAACCTCAAAATTGCTTCTGCCAATTTAGAAAGTTTGCAATTAATGCTTTGGTCTGTTTTCCTCCCGCTTATTAGTATATATATAATTAATAAAACCTTAAAAAAATTAGAAAATAATCTATGCAAACTCGTATTACAAATAAATTAGAGTTTGACACCAAAAACTAATTAAAATGACAAGTGATTCTTCTCTATTTACTTGGATTACACACAAATTTTATTACCCTTATCTTTTATATTGTTCTTTGTATCAATGATACCTCTTGACATACTTTTTCTTTTCTATAATTTAACTTCACATGTGAGTTTAGCCGACCGACTATCGACGATCGACCGACGCCCGACACCTCCCGATAATGACCGACACAAACTGACCTTAACTCGGGTCGAGAATCGGTTTGAATTTTCAGCCTTGTCGGGACTCGGGTTGGGTCGGGTCGTGTCGGGATTTGAGATTACCCGGGATTACAAAAAAAAAAACATACAAACGGTTTCGTTTCAGGACTCGGGCCAGGATTCGAGATTACCCGAACTAGAATCGAGTCAGAGTTCGATTAGAATTTTGTCGATTTTTCGAAATAAGTCGAGATCGGATCAGGACGGTTCGGTTTTGGCCCGATGCTCAGCCCTACGTGAGTCTACATAAAACTTGGAAATTGTATATAACAACAATCTCTCCAATTTTATAGTTTACCACTTCATCTTAAGTGGTAGCGTGGTAGGTGTCTATTAACCACCAATTAGAAGAAAAATATCGACATATTCGAGCAGTAGTGGGCCGTAATTAGCCACCAATTACCATATCCCACCCAACAAATAACTATTCAATCCAATATTCATCCATCCATCCATTTGTAACAAAAATCCCACTTTACTTACTATAAAAATCCAAAATATTATTCATTTCATTTCCACTTCCTTTCATTTTATTCCTTCACCCACCCCTTCCACAAAACCTAAACAACCTTTTCGATCCACCGATCAGCCACAATCATGTCTCTCACGCGCCGCACCACCACCTCCCTCCTCAAACCCCTAACCACCACTCTCACCACCACACCCACCCTCACGCGCCGCCTCTACTCCACCGACGAAACCCCAATCACCGTCGAAACCTCCGTCCCATTCACCGGCCACAACTGCGACCCCCCCTCCCGATCCATCACCACCACACCCTCAGAGCTCATGACCTTCTTCACCGACATGTCGCTCATGCGCCGTATGGAGATCGCAGCAGACTCGTTATACAAATCTAAACTTATTCGCGGATTCTGTCATCTTTACGACGGTCAGGAAGCTGTGTGTATTGGTATGGAATCAGCTATTACTAAAAAGGATTGTATTATAACTGCCTACAGAGACCATTGTATTTTTCTAGGGCGTGGGGGGACTTTGTTGGAGAGTTTTGCGGAGTTGATGGGGAGGCAAGACGGGTGTTCGCGCGGGAAAGGGGGGTCTATGCATTTTTATAAAAAGGATGCGGGGTTTTATGGGGGGCATGGGATTGTGGGCGCGCAAGTGCCGTTAGGGTGCGGGCTTGCGTTTGCGCAAAAGTATAAGAAGGATGAGAGTGTGACTTTTGCTATGTATGGTGATGGTGCTGCTAATCAAGGGCAGTTGTTTGAAGCGTTGAATATGGCTGCGCTTTGGGACTTGCCTGCCATTCTTGTTTGCGAGAATAATCACTGTAAGGACCATTTGCTCTTAATTAACTGTGTTTAGGCGATTATGTTTTGTGTATTGATCAATATGATTATGAGAGCTAAAGATGTGGTTTGTTGTAGTTTAGTTAGTAAGTAATTATGTTTAATGGAGGATATGTATTGTGGTATATAAGTAGTATTTGGTTAATCAGGCGTTAAATTCTAGACGTGCTAAGCTTGCCAAGAAGATAGAAGTTTCAGACGTGATTTTGTGACTTGGCTAGTCACATGCTGTATAATTGTTGTATTGGAGTATAGAAGAGGTGTTTGATTATTTGGGAATTAGTTTTAAGATATGATAAGCTCGCCAAATTCGGAAGCTGAACAATTTGTATAGTGAAATGTGATTTATTGTGGTTAGCTATTTATATGTAATGGAATTATATATGTATGTGGATATATATTGTTGGATTAGTTGGTTGGTTGGCTTGGAGTATGGAGGAAGTATTCGGTCAACATGATTTAGAGACTTGAAGATGTGATTTATTGTGGTTTAGTAAGTTGTGTATATGGAGAATATACATTGGAGATGAGGATATGTGTTGGAGTATACAAGAAGTATTTGGGTATTGAATTTTAGACATGATAAGCATACCATGTTAGTAAATTAAACAGTTTATAGAAAAAAGGGAGATGTGTTTTGAGTACTTTCTAAGACGTACTTGAATAAGTTTGTATGGACTGCTGTTACTTAAAGGACTTCTACTTTATGAGCGATTATGCGTTTTGTTTGGTTCTAGGTATCATTTAGAGGCTTAAGATGTGATTATTGTAGTGTAGCTACTTATATACGTGATAGAAGATATTAAACATGTGGGGTTGTATATTGTTGGATCAGTTGGTTTGCTTGGAGTATAAGAGAAGTATCTACTATTGTAGTTATTTGGGCATTAAATTCTGGATATGGTAAGTCCACCAAGTTAGAGTTTAAGACAATTTAATGGGGAATAGTGAAATGTGTTTTGAGTACATATTTCGACGAGTTTGTAAGGATTCATATCTTTCTCTTTTATATATATATTTTTTGAAGATTTTTTTGGGTTGGAAATTCACATGTCAAGTTAATTAACTAAGTTGGACTGTGTATAAACTATAAAGTATTATCATTTAATTTTGGGTGAAAATTGTTGTTGAAACTCTGTGAATTTAGAAGTCAGTGGCCGCAGTTTTCTGAACTTTTAGTACTAGCGCAGAACCTCTAGCAAGTAAATGGTCAATAGTGCTAGTGTGTTTGTATCTATTTATCTACATGTATTAGAAAAGTAAACAGTATTCATATATTTTTTGCTCATTGAGCTTGTGGGCATTTGTGCACACGTAATGTATGCAATTGATATGTTTTGGATTGATGTGCAGATGGTATGGGTACAGCCGAATGGAGAGCTGCAAAGAGTCCTGCTTACTACAAGCGAGGAGACTATGTTCCAGGATTGAAGGTGAGTTTGTTCCTATATTTTGGTCGGAATAAAATATTATGACTTGTTGCTGGTGTTGTTATTATTATTACTATCACCACCTCCATCGCCCAAACGATATTTTTCTTTGAAAATTTCTTTGCCTCCAAAAGTCATATCTCATTCTGACCTTTAAGATAAACTATTCGTTACAAATCTGTTCTAATATTACGTTTTAAATAGGCATTTTACTAACCTGTACTTGGTCAATTTCAGATCTGTTTAAAAGTATCATATTACCACTTTCTAGTTTCTATACATTAAGATGGACTTTTTTTTGTGGCTCATATTTTTTTGCTTTTATATTGTTAGTTGGTTTGTGATGAAAAGTAGTATAATATTTTGTTAAACATCATGAAACAGTATCTCTTTTGTGGCTATATTATCAGCTTTATCTTAAAATGTTATAGGTTTTACCATATCCCTGTTTCCTAGTTGGTTTACTTTATCTTTTCTTCCTAGGAGGTTGTATCTCTTTTCTCAGGAAGTACCATAGGTAGTACAGTCGCTGAAATACAATTCCATCAAGCATTAGTGCACCATGGCATACATCAAGTCACTCGATAACATGTTATATAATGGTTTTTAAAACTCTGCTTGTACATGCTCTTGATAGCTACAGTCTGAGATCTACTAGTGTGACAATTTTTGCTGAGATCATCTTAATCCCTCTAAATATGTATTGTTTCATACCAGTTGTCAATGTCTAATACACTATACTATTTCCTTGCGATTGAATGGGTGACAATACTCTTGACACAATTGAGGGGTTTGTTGTTCATCTAGTCGACATCCTCCAGTTTATTTTACCGAGTTAATTTAGGCCTAATAAATATGCATGCCCCACACTTTCGTGGGATGTAGTAAATGCCTTGATTCCTTTATGTGATATCCATCTTTGTAAAACATGGATCATTATTACTTTTATTTTGTCTATGTTTTATATGGTCTATTATGTTAAGATATAAGCTACAGTTATCTATTTTACAAGGATAAGTTTCAAGTCTTTCCAGAGTTAACTAGTTTGTGTGCCTCATTGCTGATGATCATAATTTGTATCCTTTTGCAGGTTGATGGTATGGATGCCTTTGCTGTCAAACAAGCTTGCAAATTTGCAAAGGAACATGCTTTGAAGAATGGACCTATTGTGAGTAGTCAAAGTTTTTATCTTGCTTTCATAACAGATTACTACCTGTACACAGAAACTGCATCTCATTCTTATTAGTCACAGAAAACAGTAGTTGAGTCGTATGCTGTAAAATATATAAGTTATATGCATGTCTCTTTGAGAAAGTTATCTGTGGTTATTGATGTCCTTATCTGCTTTGCTTTCTTCTCTTGGTATTACTAATTTGGTCCATGCATATATATGGAACACTTACGGGTTATATGATGTGAAATATATGTTTTAGAACCCTCTTATACAGTGTAATACAAGCATGGCATACAACACAGTAATATTCTTGTAAGCACCATTTAATAATTATCACATTGGGTTAACTTTTTGTCTTGATGAATATGTTCAGATTCTGGAAATGGACACCTACAGATACCATGGTCACTCTATGTCTGATCCTGGTAGCACCTACCGTACTCGTGATGAGATTAGTGGTGTCAGACAGGTTGGTTGATCTCTTAAATATCTGTTAAACTTTGAATCTTAACTACCACCTGTTAATGATGTTTACTTTGTCTCTTGCAGGAACGTGATCCTATTGAAAGAATAAGGAAGTTGATTCTGGCTCATGATCTAGCCACTGAAAAAGAGCTCAAGGTGATACTTTGTTTCATGGGGCTTTTGCATACATATCCTCCCGAAAATGCAAAATTGCATATATATATCCAAAGCATGCATAAAAACCATTGTATTATGTGCATAAAAAACTTGTAAAAAGGATATATATATGCAATTATTCACTTTGGGAGGGATATATATGCATTTTTGCCATGTTTTGATTTATCTATCTGTTATCAGTTATTCTTCACTCTTAAATCTTTCATTTTGCGGGTTCCATCTCAGTTTTGTTGTCACTTCACATATAACAACATGACAATGTTAATTGGTTATTGTTTGCCAACGAGTTGATGGAATTCTTTGTATCCTTTCCAGGATATTGAAAAAGCAGCTAGAAAACAAGTTGATGAAGCCATTGCTAAGGCAAAGGTAAACAAGCCTCTTAAAGCTCTATTTTTACTTATTCAGGAAACTTTTAACCAACTGTGGATGGTGGTCTGAATAGCAACTCAAAAGTGATGTATTATAAAAGCATTTCTTGAATTACACACCTTCCACTTAATGGGTTTAACATACAAACATTACTGTTTCATTATCTTACAACTATCTTTTTTCCGAAATTACAGGAAAGCCCAATGCCAGATGAGTCTGAACTGTTCACCAATGTTTACCGTAAAGGATATGGGGTCGAGGTATTTCTTTTTTCTCACATCTGTTAGTTTGTCTCTTGAGTTCATCAATGCTTTTGGGCCTCCTGTATTCTAACCCATGGATTAGTTGGCCAAAAGGTCGGAAACCATGGTTACCCAAAATAATTAATCCTATTAAGTGTGTAACTACTGTTTTGTAATCAAACTTGTTAATTATGCCTTGCAGTCATTTGGAGCAGACAGGAAAGAACTCCGAGCTACACTTCCATGATCACAAAGTTAAATCACAGCCGCCCCCACTCACCTCTTCTCTGCTCTCCACACACCAGACGAATAATGAGAGAACAGAGAGACCGATCAAATAACACATTTTAATGCTGTTTTGCTTTACTTTACATGGTTTTTCTGGTTGCTTTCATGGCAAAAGAAAGTTTTGACATATGATTCTTTTAGGCAAAGTATCAGATGCTGCTGCCTTTTATGTTCCTGGAGTTTATAATACGTTGACGGTTTGACTTGTAAAATGCATTGTTTATGTGAAGAATGTTTATCTTATGATTTTTGCTGGTTATCAGCATATATATCTGGTATTGTTGTGAGTTATAAGCAACCGGTAAACTATATGGAAAAACGGTGATTATATGTTGTGTGATTGATTTTACACCATCATATTTCAGCTTTTGTATTATTGTGGAAGTATTATTTATCGTGAAATGTTAAAGACCGTTTTAAGTTGCAAGAATAAGGGGGATTTTGTTGGAGGGTATGGGAATGAAAAAATGACTTTCATTCCTAATACAGTTGTTTGATTAGTGAGTTTTACTTTCGTAATTGTTATTGAACCCTCAAAACTAGCTATATTATAAACCCACCAAAGGTGGTGGGTTTCTAAACCCATACCTATTCTCATAATCATAGTCATTCCCTTTATAAACCAAACACCCCTTAAAGGTTTTCTTGATGTGGTGAGTAGTCTAGATATTATTGTGAAAACGACTTGTGGATTTGTACTTGTGTTCTTTTGTATAAAAGTCGACCAAAAAGAGCTTTTCCAAGTGTAAGGTCTAAATCTACACGAAACAAGGACTCTAAAGTTGGAAAATTATGTCTAGATCAGATTTGTAAATATGCTGGCATTTTGCTGGAGTTTGATAGAAGATTGGAGTGACAACTCTGCTCAAATGCGTAGAGAGCATGAACATAAAAGTAATCAAATTGATAACCTAGATTCGAATCATAGAAATATTTGTTTTCTTTCTAAAACGGCATTCCCACATTTACCACAAAGTTGTAGCCTGGCAAATACTTGTGTCCTCAAGTCAATAAATCACAGGAGAGGTTAGGGCTTGGGTTTAATCTTTCGCAAACTAAGCGTGGACATGATTTATATGTCTGCGAGTCTATTTAGTTCTGAGGGTGAGTGAATATGATAGAGCAATGTGTGTAAATGTTTAGTTAGTTGAGTGAGTGGGTGTGTGCTCGCAGCAATGGCGCATACACACGCATCTCTTGTGCTTTACTTTGGTTTTCACCCTCCCCGCGGTGAACCATATTTTATACACATCTCGGTTCCCTATTCGACATTGTTTGATCTGTGCTCCCACGTGATGGATCTACAAGCAGATTAAGTTTGGAAAGTAACATGTGCACATCAATGTACAAGCAGAATAAGCACCAACTAATACATATACAACTAGAAAAGATGCGTGCAAATATTAATCGAATGTGTGACAATCTAAATTCTGCCGAGATTGTAAGAGAATCAGCCTTTTTATTAATAATACTCTCTTCGTCTTAATTTATTAGTCCATGTTTTTATTTTGAGTTGTCCCAAAATACTTGTCTATTATGATATTTTAGCAAATCAAAAAAGACTTTAGTGGGTAGATATGATATGCGATTGTTAAAAAACGTATTTAGTAGGAAATTCATTAAACTACAGGCAATATAAAATGGACTAATAAATTAGGATGAAAGGAGCAATACAGTAAATAACTAAAAACATGTTATAACAGTAAGCATAATGTTTGAAGTTTAGTGTAGAAAGGGAATCCTAGAAGTGGGGGCACGGCAAAGGAAGTAGGAGGTTAAAATGGCTGCTTTAATTAGTAGGTCCAACAGAGAATCCGTGGGCCTTTTTTCACAGGTACACATTACATTTGATGTCGTAGTCCGTGTTGTGTTGTCACGGGTGTACTATTCAATGCTAATCGACTGGCTCGTTATCAAAACAACTTGCATTTTATTTTTACTAAAAGTACAATATTTGGGTTTTAAATCTTTTATGAGGTTAGGATTAACAGTTTAGCATGAATGTTACACATTGGCTGTTGAGCTATTTGTTGTAAACATGCACAAATGTTTCACCGTTCTCGTCTAGCTAGCTTTTTTGAGTTTTAGCACTTCTTCTTAGCCTTCAATAGATGGATCAACGTCCCATCGTTGCCTTTTCCCCCTCTGGCCACCTTACAAAATCTAAACACGTACAACATGCAAGTGTATCGGTAAAAAAAATAGATGGGAATGAAACTTGTCGATCCGATTTTTTTTTTTTTTTTTTTTTTTAATGCTTGATTGAAATGTATATAACTCACATTAATCCTATAATGTGAATCTTTAAGGTGTATTATTTTGCGTTCGTGTGATAACACTTTAAGCTGTCACGCCAGCTTTTTCCCATATAATCCAGAACCTATAATTTAACCCAAAAACACTCTCCTTTCATCATTCAAGTTATAGGACACCTAAGTGTAGATTTAGATGGATGGATTGGTTAGGAAACCTGTTAATTCAAATAAACCGTAAAAACGTTTATTAATATTTTGCGATCTCTTTGTGTTTTGTTGATAACAAATATAATGTTATCTTAAGTACAATTATAAGGATACATGTTAATTTTGTAAAGGATTTACATATAGCCATTTAAATACAAAATGTTGTAATAAATCATTTGTTGTAATAGTTTATTAGGATGGGTAAAATCACAACCCATGGATCATATCCATAACCCACAGTACTAACCCATACCCACTGACTAGATACAATGTACTCATTAGATACATTGAATCTAAAAGAATACCCATGGACCAACCCATAACCCACGACCCATGACCCATAACCAAAAACCCATGGGCAAAGAGGAACGTCCACGGATCCCTAGGATTATACTAGACGGATCCTCATGGGAGGGATCCGTGGGATCCGGAGAACGATGGCGATTTTGCTATAAATGAGAGTCATTTCTTCATTCTAACTCACCCTCTTCTTACTAATTCTCTCATATACTCATTCTCTTCTAACAAAAGATCACTTGATCTAGAGAGTACTTCCTTCTTTCTTTCTTTAGTGATTCTCATATAGGTCATTCTCTAAGGCGAGATCACGGCATTCTACAAGTCATCCAAGCGAGGGTACTTGATTGATTTGTTCTCGCAAGATTTCGTAGAAAGATCTTGTATTTGATATTTCACATATTTGTTGTGTAATAGTCGTGTTGGTTTGGTCCACCGTGTTGACTCGGTATTTAGCTTTGTACTAGGAAAAAGGTGTAAGCAACGTTGTGAAGGCTTCTCCGCTAAGTTGAGGGAGTTTGTTGACATAGTGCTTGAACTCGAGTAGGTGACTCGGGGAGTGGAGTAGCAGAGGAAGGTGTCCTTGTAGCCGAACCACTATAATCGGTTGTGTCATTTCTATCCTTTTGCTTTACTTTATTTACTTGCTTTATCATTAGATCTATACTTTCTACATCCATACGATCTCACATATTATCGAATCTAAAGTTTTGAAACTAACTTAAAATCGGCAAAACTATTCAACCCCCTTCTAGTTTTCCACAAACCCTATTGATACTCATTCTTTTTGCAATTTTTGGTTTGCTAGCATTTGCTAGCTTTTATATAATACTGCCGTTCTAAAAAAAGTTATAGGACACCTCATTTCCCACACATAACCCCAAAAAAAATAAAAAAAAAATAAAAAACTTAATAATAATTATGACTTGGCTAGTAGGGATGACGCCAAAGCTTACCAGGAGTGTGAGATTGAGTTATAGAGCTGTAACACACCTTAAAACTTGTGACATCGTGTACTCTTAAAGTTACTTCATATCTCTTATCCTACCCTTTACGGTATCGTACTAAAGGTTGAATTCAATCCCTATGAATATTAGTAGGAAAATTATCAAACATTAAGATTATCAAGGTGAAAAGAGCGTGTAGATAAATTTATAGATACATGGATTAAAACTTACTCCCTCCGTCCTAAAAAAAATTTTACAAACAAGAAATATACGATTTAAGAAAAACATCATTATTACAGCTTTTTAATTTTTAATTTTTGCAAAATTATATTTTTACTCTTAATTAATTTACAACTACTTTAAAGTTTGTAATAGTAACCTCAATAGAGATTATATTGTAAACTTGATCTAACTTTCGTATCTATTTTTCGAAATGAGCATTTAATTTGAAGAAAAAAAAACAAAAAAGAAATTTAGAGAATAATTTAGAACGGAGGTAGTATGTATCTACAATTGGTGCATAATTTATTTTATTTATCTATTTTTATGTTCGGTATGGTACAAGTAACGAGTACAGTTTGAGGAAAAAGTGGAAGAGTTCTCACTTTCCAGTGTACTTTTTTGTTTTTACTACACTAAATTCAGAACTAGATATTTAATTGAGTGGTCGTAGTCTCATAGGTATTATTTTTCTAACTTCTTAAAACCGTAAATAATACCAAAAAAAGTAAAAAAAAAAAAAATCAAAAAAAAACAAAAAATTAAATAATAGTATCAATCGATAAGTGTAGCATACCACAAACTTAGAAAAATGGCAACTTATCAACCTTTTTGCAACTTCAAAACCGCCCCCATCTCAATTCTATTATATATTTTAAGAAGAGGATATCTTGGCTACAATTTTTGTAGCCAATTGGCTACAATTTTTTATAAAACATACATTACCAATGAATCAGGGACCCATAAAAAGAATCAGGGACCCACATTATGTTGGAAATTAATATATAGTGGTTGAACATTATAAAGTAAAATATATTGATAGACAAATTAATTATAAGTTTGTTTATAAGTTTTGTGAAAAACTAGAAGGGGGGGTTGAATAGTTTTACCAATTTAAAACTTCCTTTTAAATATTTAGATCGACTTATGTCAATCTATTTGATTGTTTATGTTGGACGTTGATAGATAGATATATAGATGTGTAATGAAACATAAAGTAAAAGCAAGACATCACCACGACACAAGTTATTTATAGTGGTTGTTCATAAGGACACCTTCCTTGCTCTACTCCACTCCCGAGTCACCTACTCGAGAGTTCGTAAGACTACACCGACTCCTTGTGGCGGAGAAGCTTCACAACGCCGCTTAACCTTTTTCAGTACAAAGCTAAATACCGGGTTCTTTCACACCAAGGCGAACCACACCTAACACAACGTCACCTACCCTTTATACGGTGCTTGCTAGGCTAACCACCGAGTTCTTTCACACCTTGGGAGAACTAATCCTATCACAACGTCAGCTTACCCTTTATTAGGTCTAGGCTAAAGCACTGGTTCCATTCAATGGAGGAACTACTACCCTTCATGACACAACACCTAATCTCAAGGAGATCTACTCCTTGTTACAACACCATCAAGGATATCACCATCCTTGTAAATAAACAAATACTTATATGTATAACGATGCACCTCATCAATTATACGACCTAGGCATTTCTTCACAAATGCTACTTGATTTGATTCTTTGGCATCCTTCACAAATGCCTTTGACACAACACTTGGCACCCTTCACTAATGCCTTCGTCTTGACACCTATAGCATTCTTCACTAATGCTCTTGACACGAACGATAAGCATCTTTCACTAATGCTTTCGTCTTGACACCTTCGGCATCCTTCACTAATGCCTTTAACCCAACATCTATGGAGAAAGGTAGATCTATCAACAAGAGAACCTTCGTTGTCTTGATGATGACGACGTGGCAACTCATGGACTCGAGTCAGACGCGTCTTCAAGAAGTGGTGATCTTTCCTTTAAGAGGAACCTGAAGATCACACAAAACAAAAGACAAAACTACATAGATCACTGGATCTAAGGTTAGAGGTTAGAATCTTGGGGAAAGTATGTGTGAAAAGATCAATAGAAAGGAAGCAATGCCTCTCATTTATAGAAAATTCTCTCTGTTTCCCGGATCCCACGGATCCTTCCACTGGGATCCGCCAAGACAAAGCCTGGGGATCCGTGAACGCCCTCTTGCTGCATGGGTATTTTTGGTTATGGGTCATGGGTCATGAGTTATGGGTTAATCCATAGTTTTTTTCAGATACAATGTGTCTTAAGGATACAATGAACTTCTAAAAGCTCACATAATTATATAAAAAAAAATTTGGGTTTACATCTTTGGTTTTGAAGATTGTGTTTAGAGACATGTCGCAAAGTGATGTTTCGGCACCAAGTATATAACGGTATTTGTCGGTGCTACTGTAATAACAACCTGACCAACATAACCACCCTTTTTGACATATTAACTACTCATGAATTTGGTTCCCAGGTTCCACATTGTACCAGCACATGTTGAATTCATATCGAATATATGTAATCCAATCATCTATAGAAACTTGATTTTTGTTTTGTTTTGTTAGAATAGGTGAATCACACATATAGGATTCATGAGCAGAACTTTACACGTAACTAACATCACCTCTTTTATGACGATTAATCAGTTGAACCAAGGCCTGGGCTCAACACTCATAGATCTAAAGTTTGTTTATGCCAAACTATAGCGGGGCTCTGCCTGAATCCCATAGACAAATTGGAGACATATAAGAAACAAGAAATCAAAATTCCAGTAACAAAATGGAAAACGGAAATACAGATAAATTCAAAGATTTACAGATACTCGAGTAAGTCTTCCTGGTTCTCTAAATCCCAAACAACGACTTTACCGTCTAATCCTGTAATGTTCATCAATTATGAAAACTAATCATGAAACAGATTAAACAAGAGAACCTCCATCAAATAAAAGTTGCAACAGACTATTAGTTAATCTTAATACGACAACGGGTAAATTGGTAATTTTGTTTAAATTATTTTTCCCCAAAAAAGAAACTACTTGAACTCATGGTAAAGTGTAAAAAACATAAACGTGTTCAAAAAGAGTTGTATTTCTGTTTCCCTTTTTGTAACTTCTATATGCGGGCTTTGAGTATCGAGTAATAGTAAAGTAGCAGATTTAGTTACAAGGAAAATGGAAATTTTGATATACAGTGTATTGTTACGTGTTCATAAAGAGTTGTATAGTAGCTGATTTAACCAGTGTTAAAAAATATAGGGAATACTTGGTAAACATAGAAGGATTTCAAACTTTTTGACTAACAATATAACACATTTATCACAAACATTAGAGGAAAGTGTATTTGCACTTGTGTTATATATCGTAACTTTGGGGAAAAACATAAAAGCCGGTAGAGGGTTAAATTTCTACGAATGAAGTTGGGTACGTTTGGTAGAGAGAATTTCAAAGAAATGAAATGAGTTAGAAAATAGAAATTCAAGAGAATATAAATCAGTAAAGAATTTTGTTCAATTATAATGTTTGATAACAACAGAGACTTGACCCGAGAAATGAAAAAACTATATATTTTTTTAAATAACATTTTATCATATGAGAAAGACTCACATGTATTTGTTTGTTAATTTTTTATTAAAAAAATGTATAATTTTTCTCTAAATAACAATTCAAAAAAAATATATTTTTTTCTCTAAATATTTAAAAAAATAAATATATTTTTTAAAGTTTTATTTTTTTAATTTATTTTATTTTAAATTATTTTTTTAAAAAACTTATTTAAAAAAAAATTATTTTAGAAAAAAATTATTTAAAAAAAAATAGTTTTTTGAAAAAAATTATTTTTTATAAAAATTATTAAGTTTTTTTAAATGTATTTTCTTTTGTAAAAAAAATTAACAAATCATTTTTTTAAATAATCTATATGATACTAAAATACACATGCAAGTTTAAAAAGGAAAAATACGTATTGTAAAAAAAATATTTACAAAAACTAACAATTTCCATTTCTCCAATTTCCCAACTAAAAGTGATGGAAATGAAACTATGAAAATTACACTACTAATTCTCTATCAATTCTTTCCAATACTCCACCATTTGATTTCTCTCGTCTACCAAACAATGGAATTAAATTCATTTCCATTTCTCGTCTCATTTCTCTCTATCAAACACACCCTACGTTCTGTTCTTGAGTTTTTTTTTAAGTAATGGAAGGGGGAGGGAAGGGAAATCAAAAAGGAAGTTCTTGAGGGGACCGGAAGGTGGGAGGGAGAGAAGGGATGGAACTTTGAGTGTTATTTTGTTTCGTCCAATTTTGGGCGGATTAGGAAAGGGAAATGGGTTTTCAACATTACAGGCCTTGGTTAAATTACAATATTATCCTCGATATTCATGCACGATCTTTATATTTTTTGACCTAGTTCTCCCATATCACATCGAATCTGCATCAAACGGCCGGCAACATTTTCGCTCAAAGTTAGCGGTAATTATTAGTGGATAGTTACTGCAAACTAACTAATAGTTAGTTTGCAAGATGGTCTGGTCATAAGAACCAAAGAGAAAAAAACATCATAGTCAATTGTAAAGAAAAGATACCATAACAAAGTATATAATTTCTAATTCTAATTAAGATTGTTCAACCAGAATCTTAGAATCACAACAAATTTGCTGCTACACTTAACATTGGAGACATCATATATCGTTAAGTTTTGAGGCAATGTAGGCCTCAAATTTTTGCTTTTAAAGCCCTTTATGTTAATATTAAAACATAAACTTTCTAAGTGAAAATGTCTCATATCCGAACTTCGCTTTAAGCCACCGCGAGGCTTGATATGCCCCTGCATACAAGGTACCGTTCATACAGATTAGATAGCTTTCTTTATGCAGACATGTGGTGACAGATTCCCATTCGGTATTAATATTGTTTGTAAAATCTGTTTACACATTATGAATATAAGCATAAACATTTTCTGTGCAGATTCGTTGGATTGAATATAAGCATATGTATTAGCTTCTTGTCTTTGTGAAGTAGCATATTGGTAATATGAGGGTATATTGGTAATTTGTGTAGCTTTCTTTCCTTTCCTTGCTACTTTTAAAAAAAACTCAAGAACACAAAAATAAATAACCACTTTCTTCACTATGTCATCCCCTACTTTGCCCTTCCCATCCCATCCCCTTCCATTCTTTAAATTTTAGACTAGAGAACAAAGCGTAAGAAAATGCTCCATTATTTATTGTGTAGCAGGACATCCCTAAATATAAACAGTTGTAATTTCTTGAACTAGAGAACGAACCGATACGTTTAACCCCTTTCATTTCCCATCTTCTCTTTGCGAGTCCATATATGCAAATCCAAACATATAGATGGAAAATGAGAAATGAAATGAAGGAAAATACCAAGGGGCCGTTTAGTTGAAAAATAATATTTCTTTGTTTTTCCCTTTTCCAAAAAAAAATATATATATTTCTTTGTTTTTCATCTCTAAATTTGTAAAACATGGAGGGGGTTTTAATCTCCAAAAAGAGTTGTAACTAAAAACAGAACACCATTTGAACATGGTTTTTAACTAAAAACAGAACACCATTTGAACACAGTTTTTTAGTTACAAGGAAAATGGAAACTTTGAATGATAAAGGACAATGATAAAAATTCAAAAGAGATGTTCTGAAGTTTCCTTTGTATAGACACTAGACCAGATCCAACTTGCTATTTATTCCGCTGCATACTCTTGATGCTTATATGTGTTTAATATGATTAATTGATTACATATTCCAACAAGTTTCACTTTCAAGACTCGTCTTGTGATGACTATTGATTTGCAAGAATAGTGCATTGAAATGCAAATTAATGGATGTTGCAACTTAGACTCATCTACTTATGATTGAGCCGATTAGGATTTTACGTTAACCTTTAGGGGTCAAACAAGTAGCTTCAACTAAAATGGGACAAAATGACTAGCAAAAAGTATTTTATAAATCTTAAAGTCTCCTATATCAATATCGAATAATAGATTAAAAATTCATAATAAAATACTCCTAAATGTTTGATTTGTTAGGAATAAGAAGAAGTAGAAAGAAAGGCAATATTTACCCTGATTTGTGCACCCACAGATATCATGCCGAGGGTGATTCCGAAGAAGTAGCCTCTTGCTTGGGCCGTTTCTGCTCGGCAGGAGGTCCATCTCTCTGTCTTACATACCTTTTACTTTCATATTTGGATTGTTTGCGTGGCTTTGGTTGATAAGTAGGATATTGGCAAGGAATAATTTCACCATTGACATACTTGTCACCTAAATATTGCAAGAGTAAGCATATAACTGTAGAGTCTTTTTAACACCAGTTGATCATAACATATTTAAAAGATTCTGTTATGTTTGCATAAGTAAGCATATAAATGTTTGGAAATATCACCTCCATAGTCCTTATTCTTCACATCTATGTATGAATCAGGCAAAACCCAAAGCACTCCAGGTAGTCCTACAAAAGAAAACACCATTAGGCTATCAGGTATAAGTTTCTTCCAACTAACTCAGCTAATGTTGATAACTGATTCTTATGGTAATTTACCTTTGAATTTTTCAGATGTTTCTTCAGATACCGTGCATTGAAATCCAGTGTACGTGGTCGTGCTAAAAGCATACATGTTCTTCTTTGCTTCTTCCATGCTGACATACACAATTTTAGCACAATTAAAAAAAAATTGATAATTTAATATTGTAAACATGTATATCATATTGAAATTTACAAACTTGAACTCCAGTTATAGAAGTTTGAACCAGAAAGTAGACTTTAGTTATTTAAAAAAAAAAAAAAAAAAAGACTTTTAGTTTATATGAACTCATGCTAATGACACAAACTGGCAAATCAACAGAAAAACATTAATAGCAAGTTGGACCTGGTCTAGTGTCTATACACTACACAGAAGTAAACAAACTGTAAACAAACTGAAAACAGTCAGACGAATCATTTTACCATCACACGAG
This sequence comes from Chrysanthemum lavandulifolium, assembly GCA_022545495.1. NCBI lineage: Eukaryota > Viridiplantae > Streptophyta > Magnoliopsida > Asterales > Asteraceae > Chrysanthemum > Chrysanthemum lavandulifolium. The sequence continues at coordinate 95,395,021 of CM040246.1, forward strand.
TTTTCCTTAAATGACAAGCACACAATACATACTGCTACATTAATTTATAAACATTCATCTTAAGAGAAACTTGTCTAAACCATACAAATTATGGGTGCGTGTTGGTTGTAGATATACTTTACTGATAACCAACCAATCAATTCCATACACTTGCTTCAGTGGAAAAATTTATCATTCTTACACGATATGCATAAGTTGGATCATTACTTGTCCAATTGTGCAATATCAGGTCATCGTAAGTTGTCTCACATATATAGTGTTTTCAACGCTTATACTTTCTACTTATCATCTTATTATAAAGTAAAAGAAGCAGTTTTCAATAAGCAGGTTGGGACTTGCTTATTTCAATGTGCTTATTTGAGATAAAAGTAAAACTATATATGTTAATAGTCGAATAGTCTCATATCTGACCCTAAAATCCTTAAAATGTCTCCTGAACAGCTCATTATTAAGCTACTTATATGCTTCTGCGTATAAGGACAAGCATAAGCAATTCACAAACAACATGATATAATTTTAGTACAAAATCTAGAAATTAAAAAAAAAAAAAGCAAACCTTCCAAGAACAGTAGCAAGAGTATTCAAATAAGTATCAATCATCTGTTCCCTAGTAGGAGCAGGGTCTTTAGGAAACTCCATAACAATCAACCAATGATTATAATCACATCCTGGTAACATAATAGTCTCTCTTGGTTCACTACTACTACTCCTTCGAGAAGAATAATCCCCATCAACTGCAGCAGCTTTTGTTAAGTGGGTACTTTTAACCCTGTTTGAGTTTTTTAAAATGGGTTTTATTAAAGATTGTGAATTGATGAATGATGATGGTTTTGAAATAGGGTTTAAGGGTTTTGAAATGGGGTTTATTAGGGTTTTAGAGATGAGGGAAAGATTGAGTGTAGCCATTGGAGTTGTGTAACTGGAAATGGAGTGTGGGGGATAAGGGTGGAAGGAAAGAGTGATAGTTTGTTTAGTTGGATGAAAGGGTTCTCGGATTGGGCCAAGGATGTATAGAAAACATGTTTGGGCTATGAGTTAATTTGATTCTTGAAGATTTGAGTGCTTGTAGATAGATATTGGGAAAAGGGTTTTATTTATCGAAATATAAAATGACCAAGTCGTTTAGTTTTATCTCAAACGAAATGAAGATGCCCGCCGCTTTGCGACGGTATTTTACCCGCCTTTTGATACCGAGTTTTCAGTTTAAAGTGCGGGTTCATATACATACTTAAAAAAATGACTCATTAAAACCATGTGCATCTCCTTATAATGACTTATTTTAGCAACATAATGCTATACTTGAATTTTGTTGTGTTATCGAGTAAAATCTTTTCACCCGGAAGTATATTTCAACCTTCAGTCGATGATGTTGACACGCGATGTTCAGGATAGCGAAACCCGTCTGATCGTTCCCTCAAATTCCTTTTGCTATTTTAATAATCTTTGTGCAAAGGTCTGCACCAGACGCTTCGCTAGACCATCGCAACAACGAAAGGAATTCGAGCGAAGAATCAGAACAGGGTAGTATCCTAAACATCTCGTATCAATATTAGCAAATGAAGATTGCCATATTCTTTCGAGTGGAAAGATTCCAATCGATGACACGGTTATTCAGTTGGATAAGTTGGTACTGCGACCCTTTTCTTTAGTGCTTAAAAATTATGTTTTGACTCGTAACTGGTAAACACATCAAATACGGCATAACCGAACGTTTATTTTTCACGTATTCCCGGCTTTTACTAACACATCACGATTGACAGAAAGATATGAATAATGATAGCAAATGAGGCTCAGATTTATGTATACAATAGCGATACCAGGCAACCAACATGGCTGCAATCACACATTCGATATGACTGCCTTGCCATGGTGCAGGCCAAGTAAATGTACACGTAATGGTCAGCATATTATCATCATCGCCCATCGAAACAGAAAAGGTTAAAATTCATGTACACGATAGCATGAACAGGAAACAAACAGTGACCGCAAAACTATTTCAAAACCTGTGCCGCCAGCTATGTTGTGGTTTTGTGAAGTGAAACTGAGAAAACCTTCAACGATAGGAAACGAAGAGCCACATATGTAACGCACTAACAAAGACCATAACCTCGCAAGATAGTGATCGATTTGACCAAGAAAAAGCAATGGACGTCAAGAGTAGGATTAGTTTTTCCGAATATTGATCGCTACAATCATTGTCCCAATAATAGCCGGAAACCAAGAAACCGGAAACCGCATGTTAAAGTTCACGAAAAGAAAACATTCTCAATCACTACTTAAACGGAAAAACCAAATAAGCGATAACATCAAATAGTCACGAATATTAAGTGTCAATTTTCCCGATAATGCTTGTAATTTATATCATTTATATGGATTTATGTTTTCCATTGTTTTCCACTTTTGTAAATTACGAGCATTGGAGCTAAAGAGGCGGAAGTGGAGAATTATCTAAAGATTTATCACGGTATGCTATTTTGAAGAAGTTCGGCGTAACTCTCTCACATTACGCCGTAACTATTGCGTGACTCAGAAAACCAACTTATCATAAGGTTACGGCGTAACTCTTCTCAAAGGTTACGACGTAACTACATTAGGTCAAATGAGGTTCCACGCCGCTGTTACTTACGCCGTAACTACTGCATCTCTTACGACGTAACCGAGTTTATTGAAGACTACGGCGTAACCACTCATAAGGTTACGCCGTAACCAGCAGATCTAGTGCATTATTCGAAGAAATAGAAGGTTACGGCGTAACTCCTATATTGGTTACGCCAGTAACCCGATCCGCCTATAAATACCCCACGAATTCCAAAGATTTCTATTCATTCCATTCCACACACAATACTCGAGAGACGTGGGAAAAAGCTCAAGGCGGTCTAGAGGAGCATACTGAGTGCTCTCAAGGAGAAATCACTCCCCACGATAAGCATTAGCGTTTTATATTTCTTTACTTTCAATTCATGTATTTCGTACTTTTGAATATTGAATTGGTTTGCATGATTAATATGAGCGCTAAGCACCTTTTGGTGTCGCCTAGTTATGATTCCTTAATTGTTTTGTTTGCGTTTACTTTACTTCCGTACAATTATTTCTAAGTGTATGCATGCATAGTTTATTGGTAGCCACCCTTGGTTGGTAGTTTTGAATGGCGATAGAGGCCAATTGCCTAGGAGATATGACCAACCGACCCTAGGTGAGCGGACCGAGACAGGAAGGGTAAGATATGACCAACCGACGACCCTTTCTACTTGTGCGATTGACCAACCGATCACCTATCGTTTGGATGAACTTAAGAATTAGGGGTGCGTGGCTAAGTTCCTAACAATCGGACATTCACTATTATAAATCTAGCATGTAGCGGTACTTAATGACTTGGCTTAGGGACCGGGAACAACATGACTTATGAGGGACACCGACTTCTCTGTGGTGGCATCTTTGTCGATAGGTTAGGCGAATTGACCAAATGTCGCCTCTCGACTTTGACCCCACCAAGTAATTGGAAGTAAGTAGATGTAGACATAACTAGCTAGGAGGATTAACTAGGTTAGCACCACTCTCCTCTATTGATTTTCCTTTATCCTTTATTTGCTTTTATTTGCTTTATTCTGCATTAGTAGTTTAATTAGTTAAATCCCTATCGAAACCATTATTAATCTGTGACACCTAGACTTAGTAATAATCCAACACACATAGCTCTTGGGACGACCTCGGCTTTACCGTTTACTACACTACACACGACCGGGTACACCGCCTGTTAGTACACTAGGGTAGACCATAGGTATAACGAGACACTATAAATATTAAGACCAGTCAAGAAAACTCGCATCAAGTTTTTGGCGCTTCTTGCGGGAGTTATTTTAGGATTGATATTAAGTCTTTCATTTCGTTTTAAACTTTTCTCACGATCATATTTCAAGTTTTCGGTACCATGGAAGTTGTTAACATCGATGACCTCACTCTTGAGGAATACTTGGCGTTGACAAGAGCGGAACAAGGGTCGGGTCTCGTAAGACCGGCAATTGGAGCGGATGTCCGTTTCGAAATCAAAGACCAACTTATAAGGGAGCTTCGCGCTAACCCTTTTTCAGAAGCAGGGACGAAGATGCATATGAGCACGTTGAAAATGTCCTATACATCGCTAGCCTTTTCAACATTTGGGCGTGTCTCATGATGTTGTTATGTTAAGAGTATTTCCTATGACTCTTCTGGAGCGCCGGAAGATAGATTGAAAGATTGCCACGGGCAATTAATACTGGGCGCTACTTAAGAAGCACTTTATTCAGAGATATTGTCCGCCATCGAAGATTTCTAACCAGCTTTTGGAGATCCATAATTTCAAACAAGAAGACGACGAAACGTTGTACCACGCTTGGGATAGATACAACGATCTCCTTTACAAGTGTCCTACCAATGATCTGAACAACCAGCAGAAGGTCAATATTTTCTACAAAGGAATTAACGTAACTACAAGGCAAATGCTGGACTATCGAGGACCTATCCCAAACATGACTCCTACCCTTGCAATTGAAGCCATTCAAAAAATGGCGGATCACTCGAAAAAATGGCACGACGGAGGTAGTAAAAGAAACCAAGGCAGAAGTTTTGATGGAATTGCAGAAATAACCAACAAGCTTGAGAATCTCGGTAGAGATATCTTCAAAATCGAGAAACTATTCATGCCATCCAAGTCGGTGAAAAGCGTGGTGGGGACATTTGACTAAAATTGTCCTAAAATTGACAAGGAATATACGATCGAGGAAGCTAAATATGGAGAGAATACGCCTTTCTACGGGGATAATCGTAATGGGTTGCGTGGAGGACCCCCACCGTATTATGAGCGTAATGAGAGAAGAGCTAACCTGGAGGAAATTATTAAAAAGTACCTTGTAGATACTAACAAGAGGCAAAAGGAGCAAGAGGAATGGCTTAAAAATTTCCAAGATAATACAAACAAGAGCCTCTCTTCCCATGACATATCACTTAAAAATTTGGAAACTTTAATTGGAAAGCTTGGCGACGAGGTACCAAGAAGAAACGAGGAACAAAATAGCAAATCTACTATATGTAAGGTTGTATTCTCTGATAACAACAAGCACTCTGATGAGTCTGATACTGATGGCGAAAGTGAGTTACGCCGTAATCACACCTCAGAGTTACGGCGTAACCCGAATTCAAGCAAAGACACGGGAACCAAGGACGACAACCCTAAAAGGAGAAGTCATTGGTGTAAGGCTATTGCAATTGACGATGAGGAATGCTACAGCTTGTGGGCATCGTGTGATCCTCGGAAAACCTGTGATGGTGTAGTTGATAAAGAAAGGATAAAAGATGACAGATACATGTGGACTACACTTAACGATGAAGAAAGGTTAGCCAAGTTCTCGATTAACGAAGTGGAAGGACCACCTATCAAGCATTATTGCAAACCCTTGCTCATCATGGAAGATGAGATTACTCACGCTTGGCCAACGTGCAATCCTTTTCGTGAATATTGCAACGGAGGAGGTAATGTGAAGAACGAAGTTTGGATATGCCCACACGAATCTGGGAGGCATGACGTTGATTTTGGAAATCTTTCATTCAGAGATTGGTATTCGATAAGATTCGGGGACGCGATAATTAATTCGACTTTGTTCAGAAATCTGGAACTCAAATATGAGAAACATATTCTTCGAGGAAAAACCATTAAGCCCCTAGATGATATTCCTTCTGAAGATGACAATGACGAAGGAATTCAAAATCATTGGTGTGAACAAATTAAAACTAGTGACGGAAACGTTTGGGCTTCTTGCAACCCTTTTGAGTATGAATGTGACGGGGGAAGCAGCATTGAGAGAGCTGGGGAAGACGAATTCCTATGGACTTCAACTAATGATTCTGAAAGAGCAGAATTGCCTTGGCCTGATGATCTCGGTTTCAATGATTGGGTCAGAATCAAATACGGAAAAATTGACGCGTTAACAAAATAAAAAATCTGGAGTGGATTTATGAGTAAAGATCAACCTAACGACGAAATTCCTAATGAAAAATCAGAAGATGACACCAATGACTCGTCTAAGGTAGAAAAAGAAGAATGCAAGCAAATACTCGACCAACTTAAAGATACCGATTCCAACGATGATGATTTCGATTATCTCGAGTTACAAGGCGAAGACGGTTTCATTGACCCAGATGATGAGGTGCACGAGAAAAGAAGATGCAAACTTCTTGGCATCCCGTTTAAGAGGCCACCACCAATTATAGCCGAAAATTTTGCGTTTACGCGATACCATTTGGGACCTGAAGAAAAATTTTGCAAGATCCGGAAGATTGAAACCAAAGAATATCTCCGCACTGCCACAAATGTCAGGTGGGTTAGGCTCAACTTAATGAAAGACATGGAAGATGTCGGGGAAGTCCAAAGGCCCCCATAGAAGCCCGGCGGCTCTGAGTCTAACTTAAAGACTCGTAAATAAAGAAAAGTGCTCTTTCGGGAGACAACCCGAATTATCCCTTTCTTTTATTTTATTTCCATTTCTGTAGGGTTTTGTGTTTTCTAACTATTTTTGTAGGAATCAAGGAAGTAATTGTCTGCGCATTTTGTCGATCGAACGAGTTACTGGCGTAACTCATCTTGGTGATTACGCCGTAACCAACCTTTTAGCGGCAGGATTCTTGATGCATTACCAATTACGGTAGTACCATCTACGTGGTTACGCCAGTAACCACTCGCTTTGCGACTTATACTGAGTTTTGCCGCCACGGCGTAACTCCCTCAAAAGAGTTACGACGTAACCTTCCTCTGCTTTAATTATTTCATTTTAAAACACAATAACCTTGTATTAGTATTTTAAATGAACTTTGTGGGTGTGTTCACAGTAAACCCTCACGAGACTTCACTCGTCACTTGGGACACCAAGTGGTTTAAAACTTGTTGCATTCGCTAAATGCAACCGTGATTCCTACGAAAGTGAGTTAGGTTTGTTTTTATTTTTCATTTTCATTTTTTTCTTTTAGAATTATGCTTGTCGGTAGTGTGATTTCGTGGATTGAAGTTTGTTCATGATGCTTATCTGAAGGCACGTCTCTTTTCGTGGGCCTTCCTTCTTTATGGAGCAAATTCGGGGAAGTTCTCGCTCTAATTCTACCTTTCTCTTCACCTTTATTTAATGCTTAGTACAAAGGGACTTTGTACAATTCAAGTGGGGGACGGAGTAGAATTATCTCTTGAATATTAGTTCGCCCTCATTTTTCTAGTTTATTTTGAAAAATTATGCCATTTTAAAATTTTGACATGTTTTTCTTAACCTAACTAGATTAGACCTTAGCCGAGCACATACAACCCTTGATATTATATGGTGAGATTAGCTTTATCCGTTTCTAATATTTTACCCCAAATCCACCAAATTATGAGTGTCTTGGGTAGTTTGTAAACTTTAGAACTTGGCCTTTGCATCATTTCGAGACCATAGACGAGGTATGTTGAGTTAGCTCGATGTATTTGGACTTTTCGGTTTTAGAAGGCAATATTATAGGATTATCACCCAAACAGCCTACCATTGTGAGTCTATCGATTAGTCACCTCGACTTTTTGACCCCCATGTGAAACCCTTTTGTTGCACTCATCTTTAGTGCAAGATACCCCTATATACACTCTTCTGAGCCATTCCTTTCATTTTGTTAACCCGATATATTGTTTCGATACACCTATACACCTTAGCCTACCCTGTAGTCTTTATTTGTGATTGGGAAGTCATCATTTGCCTAAGTTCAAGGTTCGAGTGGAAAGGTTCGAAAATCACGCTTTCATCGACAACATTTCTAAAGATCAATGAAGACCCTCGATTCCCATTGTTCATCTCAAGTGGGGGATATTATGTTAGTTATTATTGTTATGTTGAAAAAAAGTGATTCGAAAATATATATATATATATATATATATATATATATATATAGTTGTTATGATTATGTTATTGTAAAGTGCGATGTTATAAGCAATCGTAGTATGATCTTTAGCGATTTAGTATCGAGGAGGCCACCTCGGTCACATTTGAAGATTGAGTTGGTAGTTATGCCAGCAGTTTGAGAAAAGGTAGTGTGCCCATCACGGCGTCCTCTAATGATACATCTACCTTGCATTTCATGATCCGGTTTCTTGACTTCAAAGCTTGAACTTTGGGCGGACGGTGAAGTGGTGATGACTTGGTTATAGATTTAAACTACACCTTGTTTTTATTTTACACCAATTATATATCCCATGTCTTATCCTACCCTTTAGTCATGAAGTGTGTCTAGGTGATGCAATGAGCAATCTTTGGTGTCTTGACCATAGATTTGGTCATGTATCATTGATTTTGTCCACTTCACCGTGACATGTTAGTAATGACGAGTCACCCTTAACCTTTGTCGTGTCTACCCATATTGCCTTCGAGAATTGTTTAGCCCTTAACTCTAGTGGTAGAGATTTGTGTAACCGCCAAGCTTATGATAGAATACATGTTATGATTGTGCGATTGGTGATCACCCGAAATTGACACTTAGAATAGTTGAGAGATTTGAGTGTTTTGTTCCCCTTCGTGAGGTGTTCGGCTTTGTTTTATTCTAGCATAAGGGATTTGTAAACTCATATTTTCCGTGTTATGGAAGATATCTTTTAGGAATCTTTCTAATAAGGTCTACTTGAGGGCAAGTAGAGTTCAGTGGGGATATTTGATAACATCAAATAGTCCTCAATATTAAGTGTCAATTTTCCCGATAATGCTTGTAATTTATATCATTTATATGGATTTACGCTTGTTTTCAATTGTTTTCCACTTTCGGGTAAATTACGAGCATTGGAGCTAAAGAGACGCGAAGTGGAGAATTATCTAAAGATTTATCACGGTATGCTATTTTGAAGAAGTTCTGGCGTAACTCGCCTCTCACATTACGCCGTAACTATTGCGTGACTCGGAAAAGCAACTTATCATAAGGTTACGCGTAACTCTTCTCAAAGGTTCTGACGTAACTACATTAGGTCAAATGAGGTTCCATGCATTGCTTACTTACGCCGTAACTCATCGCATCTCTTACGACGTAACCGAGTTTATTGAAGACTACGGCGTAACCACTCATAAGGTTACGCCGTAACCAAAGATATCTAGTGCATTATTCGAAGAAATAGAAGGTTCTGGCGTAACTCCTATATGGGTTACGCCGTAATCCGATCCGCCTATAAATACCCCACCCGAATTCCGACTTTTCTATTCATTCCATTCCACACACAATACTCATAGAACGTGGGAAAAGCTCAAGGCGGTCTAGAGGAGCATACGGAGTCGTCTCCAAGGAGAAATCACTCCCTACGATAAGCATTAGCGTTTTATATTTCTTTACTTTCAATTCATGTATTTCGTACTTTTGAATATTGAATTGGTTTGCATGATTAATATGAGCGCTAAGCACCTTTTGGTCTTGGCCTAGTTATGATTCCTTAATTGTTTTTTTGCGTTTACTTTACTCCGTACAATTATTTCTAAGTGTATGCATGCTTAGTTTATTGGTAGTCACCCTTGGTTCGGTAGTTTTGAATGACGATAGAGGCCAATTGCCTAGGAGATATGACCAACCTGACCCTAGGTGAGCGGATCGAGACGGGAAGGGTAAGATATGACCAACCGACGACCCTTTCTACTTGTGCGATTTGACCAACCGATCACCTATCGTTTGGATGAACTTAAGAATTAGGGGTGCGTGTCTAAGTTCCTAACGGCCGGGCATTCACTATTATAAATCTAGCATGTAGGGTACTTAATGACTTGACTTAGGGACCGGGAACAACAGGACTTATTAGGGGACACCGACTTCTCCCGTAGTGGCATCTTTCTTCGATAGGTTAGGCGAATTGACCAAATGATGTCCTCTCGACTTTGACCCCACAAGTAATTGGAAGTAAGTAGATGTAGACATAACTAGCTAGGATGATTAACTAGGTTAGCACCACTCTCTTCTATTGATTTTCCTTTATCCTTTATTTTCTTTTATTTGCTTTATTCTGCATTAGTAGTTTAATTAATTAAATCCCTATCGAAACCATTATTAATCTTTGACACCTAGACTTAGTGTGACAACTTGTAAATTCCTCGATGCGTCGAAATCAGAGAAACATCAATTAGAGCGATCGTTTTGGTTATGTTTCAAAACGGTTTTTCCAATAGATAAATCCATTGGTTTCAAAGAGTGGTGGTCTTTGCATAGATTTCCCTTCTTTAAATTTTCAGAATCCATGGATCGTTTCAAGTTTATAAAATACAATATATTTTAGAAATTCTTGAGCAACGAGGCTCTGGTACCAATTGTGAAAAACTAGAAGGGGGTTGAATAGTTTACCGATTAAAAACTTTGTTTTGAACTTATTGAAAGATCAATTGATATTGATCTTAGATATGTTAGTGAAATATGTAAACAATATATAAAGAGTAGATAAGGAAAGAAACAATCAAACCACAACAAGTTTTTTATAGTGGTTCGCCTACAAGGACTCTTTTTCCTTGCCCTACTCCACTCCCGAGTCTCACACTCGAGTTCAACTTCACTAGTCAACAAGCTCCTTTCACCGCGGAGAAACCTTTACACTTCGCTTACACACTATTTCCGACACTAAGCTAAATGTCGAGTTCTTTTCAAGGGTACAACCACTCCCACACACAATGTATTTTAAGGACTAAAATACTAACCACTCACACTCACAAGATTATGATGGTTTGGTACAACAATGTAGTATGAATCAACACGAGATCATACAACAACAAACAAACAAGACTTCCAACTTCTCGTTGAAGCTTGAATGTGACTTGATCTTCTTTGCTACAAAAGAGATCATTAATATGATATGAAACTGAGTTAGAAAGGTTAGAGAGAAGAAATGTATGAGAGTATGATAGAAAGGGATGAAAAACTACTTGGTTTGGCTTTGCTATTTATAGCCAAAAACATCAGCAAGCACCACGGACCACGGAACCCTTGAAAGGGTTCCGCCCGTGTTAACATTTGGTGCCGCCGAGGTCTGACAACAAGATCTCAAAATCTTGCCAAAGTCAACCATATCTATGCAAGATTGTGTAAGATATGTAGAGCCTAAATCTACACAAAGTATCTAGTGAAATCTTCTAAGGATTTCAATGATGCATCACATGATGTCATGTGTCTGTTTTTCTATTTTTAGAAATATATAAATACATATGTAATGTTTAGTTTTTAAGAAACCAAAACATTCTAAAAACTACTATCATACATTATGGTTTAGAGTCATATCAAGATATGATTAATCACAATGTAAATGCTTGAGTGATGAAAATATTATTTGAAAAAGCTTGTTTTAATATCTATTAAACTTGACAAGCTTTAAGCTTTATAAAAATTAAATTTACTTTTGTCGTTAACAAAACTTAGGTAAAGATCAAAAACATAAATAACGTTTAATGACGATATTTGTATTAACACAAGTGTATTTGGAGACCTGAGATGGTGAATCACATTTGTGTTCTTGGTCACATTTGCAACTTTGTGTTAATATTATGACCCAATGGCTTCAGTAGAAGATCTAGATACCAAACTTTCGTTCTTTTATTGGCTGATTGCCATGGTATAAGAAATGAACCAAAAAAAAGTTACGATATTATCACGAAATACAGTGAGCGAGGAAATAGAACATATAAGTAGACCAGTGGCCTAAAAGCCTATGTAATGTTCCAATGCTGGGCTCCTCGCCATGGGCTTGTCCCAGAAAATATTATTTTATACAACATTACTTCACGACGAAGAATCCTTTATATTATACACGTTATATAAGGAACCAAACTGGTGACAAAAATGCAACGAAACATTAGTTGGTACAACAGGTGTACAATGTATAGTCCAGGTTGTTAGCCTTAATAGTAATTAATAGAAGTGATGGTGATTCACATTTAGGAACTTTGTAACGTGTGTTAGATATCGTAATAGAATAGTCAACGGGCTCGTGAATTGGGCTAAGCTAAATGGTTAGACGTTTAGTTAAGCTAGCCTTTTATCATTTGTAATCCAATCCAAGTCCAATCCATATCCACGAGGCCCATGGCCAAGCCCATGAGGGCGTTTGTATGGAAGTATAAATACCCCTCAAATGTGTCATTTGAGGGATGTGCTTGAGTGTGTAAGTGTGTGTTTTTTCTTATGAAATATAGTTTCATCTTCTTTCCTTTGTCTCTCTAAAACATACATATCATCATTCAAGTCACCACCTTTCTTTGCTTCATCTTTCTTGTTATATTCGTGTGTTAAAGTGGTATACGTGATAAGATTGATAGAAAATCAAGGTCTTACAATTGGTATCAATCGCCTAACAATGGTTTAGGAGTGTTTGTGTTGCGTTTTTGTTAGAAATTTACATAAAAGTTACGTTTTTTCATTAAAAACGTATGCTTTTGTCGTAAAGTTTTGATTTTTACGTGTTTTTAAGGTTAAAGTTGTAGTTTTTATTGATCTATAAGTGTTTTGGAAGAATATTGTGCAAAATAAATCATTTGGAATCGTGTTTTTGGGTGAAAAATAGTGTTTTTGCAAAAATTTGGGCATTCTACTCGTAAGGATTTCAAAGTCAAAAAATCAAAACCCTAGTTCTACTCGTAAGGATTTCTACTCGTAAGAAACAAATCCTACTCGTAAGCATTTGGTGAAGAATCTTCGTGCGACAACGGTTACTCAGTACTTCCCTCACTTGGATAAGTTTGTGGAATACTTCGACTTGTGGATATCTCTCACACTTGGACAAGTGTGAAGGATTTTGGTTTATAACCTAATCTTACTCGTAAGGAAATCTTACTCGTAAGGAAATCCTATTCGTAAGGAAATCCTACTCGTAAGGAAATCCTACGCCTAAGGAATCCTATGCCTAAGGAAGTCTACGCCTAAGCAAATCCTACGCCTAAGCTCAAGTTTACGAGTAAGATATTCAGCAAAACTTCAAACGGCTATAACTTTTGAACCGTAACTCCGTTTTCAGCATTCTACCCATCAAAACGACCGTGAGAACGAAGAGAATGACATGCCGAATCAACTAAAGTTTATTCGGGTAAACCTTCGAGTCCTAAAAACGCTCCGAACAGAAATTATTGAGGTTTTTAAGTTTTTAGACAAGAATTTTAACTACAACAACCGAGCTTAATCTTCATCAAACACAACTCCTTTATTGTTGAATCGATCCTACATCAACTTTATCAGTAATACCTTCATCAATGGCAACTCAAAAAGACATTCATGCAGCCGGTGCCGAAAACCGTCCTCCTATGCTGGAAAAAGGTGGATATCTTCAATGGACAAGTCGTATGCTCCGCTACATCAAAACCAAACCTAATGGAAAATTGATGATTCAATCCATTACGAAAGGACCCTTCAAGCCACGACAAGTCCAAGACCCTGGAGATCCTACTGGAACACCACCTATTCAACCATTCTATCGTGAGCAAAATGAATCAGAATACAATGAAGAGGATAAGAAGCAGGTCGAAGCAGATGACATGGCAATTCACAATGTCCAACTGGGTTTACCAAGAGAAATCTTTGCTGCTGTAGATAGCTGTGAAACTGCTTACGATATGTGGAAACGTGTTAGACGGCTATGTTATGGAATAGAAATTGGTCAACAAGACATGGAGAACAAGTTGTTAACTGAATGGGAGAGGTTTACATCAACTCCAGGAGAATCCATTGAATCCTACTATGGAAGGTTTTGCACGTTGATGAACGAGCTTATCAGAAACAAGTTGGCACGTTGATGAAGGTTTTGCAAGAAGAATGGGGACGATATGTCACTATTGTCAACCAAACAAAGGACTTACATCATGTGAACTTTGATCAACTCTACGATTTTCTAAAACAAAACCAAGCTGAAGTCAATGAAGTCAGGAAATAAAGAATGGCAAAGAATCATGATCCCTTGGCACTAATTGCAAAGTCACAATCTCCAATGAACACTCAACAACAACCTTCGTCATCTTCCATTAACAACAACTTGCAGCAATACATTCCACAACCACAAGTCGTTATCCTCAACAAAAATTCTATCCACCGAACAACAAGTCATTCAACAAAACAAGATCCACAATACAAGGAACAAGGAATCACCGACCTTGAAGCTGACCAAGAAGCGGCTTTGTCAAATGCATTTGCTTATTTGACTAAAGTATTCAAAAGACGTTATTCCACACCAACTAACAACAACCAAAGGATTTTATCTAACACTCGCAACATGCAAATTGCACGACCAGGTTTGAATATGGGTCATCAAGGAAAAATGGTTGGTGTTATTGGGAATCCACAGGATATGCTCTTCGATTTCACATGGGTAATCAAAGCGGTTCCGTATCGTGGTAATCAGTTGGGTCGAATGTTGGAAATCGATGGGTCGAATATTGGGAATAGAAAGTGGGTAATCGAATGGAATGTTGCGACTCTAGTCGTTGTGAATTTTGGAAATGTGAATCAAAGCTAATCGGGTTACGTGTTACAAGCTGTCAAGGAGTGGGTCACATGGCAAGGAATTGTCCTACTAAGCGAAAAAGACGAATTATGCATATCTTCGTAAAGCATTGATGTTGGCACACAAGAATGAAGTTGGGATGCGGTTGAGTCTTGAGGAACATGACTTTATAGCTATTATGGATGAAATGGAAGACCGAGAGGACATCAATGCAACCGCATCTTCATGGCAAATCTTCGTGAGGCTAAGCACGACATCGATTCTCGACGCACCTCCGCTTATGATGCCAAAGCGATGATTCGAGGTACCAATCATTGATCCATGCTATAACAATATCATATCGATGTGTTTACTCATGACGAACAACATTCGTGACGCCAAGACCTACTTATGATACATACCGGACAATCCGAGTAGTAGCAATATTAACTCGAAACTCCGGATGTGTATCCTAGTGGAGGCCGTGGCACAAAATACCGAGACCGATGAGGAAACACGTGCCTTATTTGAATCATTGATTAATAACTGTGGCATTGAAATTGAGAAAGTGAAAAAGGTCAATCGCGATGTTAAGGCCGCGAATGATAAATTGACCGCGAATGATAAGGCCGCGAATGATTAATTTGAACTTGAAAATAAAATCTTTAAACGAGGAAATTTCTGATCTTAAAAACCAACTTTCTAAACAAAAAGCAACTTATTCTGATCTTGAAAAAGAGAAGAAAATTTTGTTAGCTGATTTTTCAAAACGAGAGGATTCTCTTCTTGATGAAATTCTTGAGAAAAATGAAAAAATCAACAAATTAGAAAATTTGCTTGTCACAACGGGTCATTCAGCTCAAACTGTCAACATTTTAACAAATCAGACAAACCCGTATTTTCATACAACTCAAAAAATGGCTCTTGGTAATAAACCTCCTTGTGCACTCAAGAAAGCTCAGAAAGAACAAAATGTTTTGTACAATGGAAAAGCTTTGTTAGATAAACATGAACCAATAGAAGTTGGTGATTCTCATGAAACATTAGAACTAATCGATGAGAGTAGATCAAAAATGAAACAAAAGAACCCAGAAATAAAACCGATTGATTACAACAAACTTAACAAAATTTCTGGAATTACTTTTGTTCCTCAAAAAGAAAAGTCAAAGTTTTCCATCTCACCCTGTGTTTCAAACAAAGAGTCAAAACCAGTTTCAAAACCAACTTCAAAACCCGTAGTTGTCTCAAAATCATTTTTGAACATGGAACAAATGTCTTCAAACAATCCTTTTAACACAAGTGATGCTAGAAGCATTTTAGATGATGTTAAACATAGAATTGGGATACTTCAAGGAATTGTTAAATCTAAAACCAATATTTAAACTAACATCTGGTTTTCTAGTTTTTATGATGAAATAAAAAAGATTTTTGAAACTCAAATTGCCATTCCACTAAATAACATAAGTGCGAGGGTAATTCATTTTGAACAAGCATTTTTAAAGAAACAGTGACTTTGTCAAGGACCATAAATCTCGTAAAGTAAGCTAATGAAAGTTTTGAACACATCAAAGTTTTGGAAAATTTAAATGATTCTCTCTTCAAGATGTTATAACCATCGATATCATGTCCATTGTTTTACAAACATATTCATTGAAGATCATGAAGGACTCCACCGAGACCTCCGCATTTGTTTCAAAATATGAAAAGCTCTTGAAAAGAAAACGTGTCCTATTTTAAACAACTTGATCGAAAAACCGAGGAATGCAAGTATGACAAATTGTCGTATGAGCGTGCCTACAAGGACATGAAAGAGCAAATGATCTTTTGAGAGCTCGGTGGGATGTCAAAAAGGAAAGGTCGTGGATACTAAGTTTGCAAAACCATTGACTGAGGAGAAAACAAATGTTCCCAAACCGATTTCTAAACCAAAAATGTCTATTTCTCAGTTTCCTCCAAAAGTCAATGAGAAAATTGATTTTTTCAAAAACAGTCACTCCACAGTCCTTGCCAATTAAAAAGCGAATTATCAAATGTGTTGAACATGGAAAAGCAGTTGCTGAAAAACCAAAAGTGATTACACCTGGCATTTCTAAGACTAGTACTCTGAATGTGACCAAAAATCCGGTTAAAGAATCTGTTGGTTCTAACAACATGGTCCAAAATCAATATCTAGAAGAAGCTAGGATAAAGGCACAAATTCGAAAAGACGGAATTTTAGGTGCAACATCTAGGTTGATGAATTCTACAAGATTTCAAGGCAGTACTCGTAGTTGTAAACCATTACCTAGGAACACTCATCACAAGACTAGGGATTGGCTTGCATCTAAGAGTAGTCACGCAATATGCATATAGAAAACAACATTAGGAATTCTGAGTCTTTTTCGAACAAGAAACAATTTCCAAATGATTGTAGTGACAATGTTAAGGTAGCTGTCCTAAACAAGAATGTTGACAAGAATGTCTGTCCTACATGTCAAAAATGCGTCTTTTCAGCTAATCATGATGCCAAGGTACAATCCACTAAGACACCAAACAGAAACAAACCCATTGACAAAATGAACATGGAAAGGAAACCTAATAGGTGGATCTCTTCAGGACGTAGTTTTTCTAAAAACAAGTCTTCCGCTGCATCTGAAAAGAACACTACTCCTAGATCTTACCTTAGGTGGATACCCAAGGGAAAAGTTTTCAACAAAGTAGGTCTTAGATGGATTCCCATAGGAAAGATTTTTGATACTTGCACCAACACAGATAATAGTGACAATCATCAGGATAAGGAAGTAGAAACCATTATAACCATTGATAGTGAACACCCTCAGAGTGAGGAATCAAATACTTCTAACACTGTTATTTGTGAAATCTCTTCGACTTTGGTTGCAGGTGAATCAAATATCTCGAACCCGACTCATCGAGGTTCCATTCAGTAAACTCTTCCTCTTCATTCTTTCAATCGCTCATCTTTGATTTTTCATTTCTTTTATAAAACCAACAAAAGCAAAATATAAAATATAAAATCTTTCAAAAAATAAAAAAACAATATAAAATCCAAAATTCAAAAATATTCTTCTCACGACATGTCTCTCGTATAATCAATATTCTGTACGTTTCTAGAAATGTCATTTAACAATGACACGGACATGTACAAATGCTTGAGCGAGAGTTCTTTAAATATTTTCTAAAACATGTTATTTCTCAAAATTTCTTCAAAATAATGGCTTTCGTATACTTCAGTATGAAACCCGAACTTCAAAATAATGGCTTCTGGACACATCAGTTCAGGACCCGCGCTTCAAAGAAAGGAAAGTGCTTAACCAAATCAAAGGTTCTAAATATTTTTCAAGCACTATTCCTAAAAACATAATGGCTTGTAAGTATTTCCGCTTGCAACCCGATCTTTAAAGAAAGGAAAGTGCTACGCAAAATCGATTTTCATAAATATCGAGCACTTATCCTAAAACAAATGAAGATAATTCTTCCTCAATATCTTCAAAAGATTTTCAAATCTTTCTCATCTTGCGTACCATTGAATCAAAAAGATTTTTCAAAATCTCTCACAGTCGGTACCAAGATATCTCGCTTATCAAAATTTCAAAATAGGCTTTCTTTAAGGGGGAGTATATAAAATATATATTATTCCAAAATTCATGCTAAATCAGTTTCTCTCCAAATGCTTTTCGAAAAACATATATTTTAATCATTGTATTTCAAAAATATCATGGATATGCTATTTTTGAGGGGGAGAAACGTGATTAAAATGTGATTAAAAAGGTTTAATGATCGTTGTTTGAATCTCAAAAGAGCTCGACTCAGTCGGAACCAATGATTTGACGAGAAATCAAAGTCAGTAAATGTACCATCTCGAGAAACTCGTAATAGACATGAACTTACATGGGTCTAACCTCCTTTTCAAGGAGTGTTTACAACTTCAAGTTAGTTATTAGAGCTAGATGTCACCTAAAAACTGACAATGGAACTCTTTAACTAAGCAACATAATCGTGTCGCGTGGGGAATTGTCTATCATGAGCAGATCAATTCAAAAAGTGCGAACTCTACCCTCTATGTGCAGACTTAAGTTAAAACAATATAAGCATATGTGAAGGGGGAGTGTTTCTGAAAATTCAAAACTCTCAAGGTGTTAACAAAATGTGTTTTATAATCATAAACAAGTTGAGAGATTTTCAAGAAAAAGGTTCTCATGGCAACATAGGAATAGTCATGGAGTTATAAGGTGACTAAGGATAGGAATAATCGTCCTATGATCCACCAGAGCTGGAGGGATCTACCCAAGGACAATACCCATAGTTAGTATTAGAAGTCCTTAGGTATGATTGAAAAAAGGAGTAATGTGAGAAAGGAGAAAGAAGGGGTTGAAGAATTAAAAAGAAAAGTAAAGAAGAAAGGGTGAAAAGAAATAGCCCTCCATAATCAACTTTAGGGCAGAAACCGGGTTCAAATCATCTGCTATTGGTAGTCACAAAGATGACGCCGGTATTGAAGACAAAGACGTAATGAACCCAGTGACGCACTGCACTAAACCTTATAGCCACTCAATTCCTCTAAAAAGGATTTGTTTCATTCTCACTGGTAACCCTACATAATCTATCGACTTTCTCATAGAGATGGTTGGTATTGAAGAAGGAGACCCTCTCCCTAATCTTCGCTTAGGAAAACCAAAATGCACTAATCGAGTCTAGAGCCACGAGATTCATCAAAAGATCTCATAAGAACACTTGACATTTCATCTCTTGTTGTTCAACATTAAGGACATAAGTGATACATTCTAGAGTCCCACGCAGATCTTAGCAATCGCCGTAAAATTTATGAGAGGATTCACATTGTGATCCTCGGTGATTGAATGGAAATTCTCGCCAGGTCAACATCAAACACCGACAAAGGTCACTTGTAATTCTTTATGGGTTACGCTTAGTGTGTCTCAAACGGTCTACAATCGTGAAGTGATACTTCGGTGTAGTTCAGCGACTCACCTGAATTGTAGATATACTTCGGTATACCGTGTTAGCCTTCTTGAGAGCCTCCAGTTCAGGAACTGCTTTTGTAAGAATTAGAGATGTGTTTTCACACTATGCTGTTAACACCCTCGAAATTCGAACCTGTAAGTGCTGGAAATCCCGCTAAGGAGATTCCTTTCACGAATCGAATCCTGAAAATGAGGGTCGTTACTTGAATTTATTCAATGTAATGCCAACTGTCCCTTATGGGATTAGGACGGCTAATTCGCCCGACCAAGGTGAATGGAATCAAGACATTCATCAGTATAACAATCGTAGTGTTCAATTCTTTAAGAAAAGTCCACAATGATCGATTGGTATTTTTCAACTAAAATATTCATGCAGGTACTGATGATTGTTCCTTGGAGGAGAGACCGCACCATCTTCCCATGCTCATACCAACATCACAACACATGAAAGTTCTCACAAAATCAAAGGCTACACAAAGTTAAAGATGATTCTTCGTCAATGTCAAAGAATATACAAAGTTTAAAGACTAGAGAACTTCATCACATTGGAACTTCAAAGTCAAAAAGAAGTGTGATCATGGTGGAGAAAGACGTGGAGACACCTATTCTGAAGAAGCTGACAAAAGGCAGACAACACCATTAACTGATCACAAAGCATGAAGGAACGAAAATCAAGACTATTCTATATCTACACACAAAGTTCAAGCTCAAGGAAAGTAAAGACCTAATCAAGTGGAGCATCTTTTGAATGACCACCCCTTAGGGGGAGATTGTTAGCCTTAATAGTAATTAATAGAAGTGATGGTCATTCACGTTTAGGAACTTTGTAACGTGTGTTAGATATCGTAATAGAATAGTCAACGGGCTCGTGGATTAGGCTAAGCTAAATGATTAGACGTTTAGTTAAGCTAGCCATTTATCATTTGTAATCCAATCCAAGTCCAATCCATATCCACGAGGCCCATGGCCAAGCCCATGAGGGCGTTTGTATGGAAGTATAAAAACCCCTCAAATGTGTCATTTGAGGGGTGTGCTTGAGTGTGTAAGTGTGTGTTTTTCATATGAAATATTGTTTCATCTTCTTTCGTTTATCTCTCTAAATACATACTTTCTCTCAAGTCACCATACCATATTCTTACCTCATCTTTCTAGTCTTATACGTGTGTATTGTGTGATAAGGTTGAGAAAAATAAGGTCCTACATAGGTAGTTACCACATGTGACAAAATATACTGCTACACTATAGACGTCACGGTTAATGTTTATCCTAACGGGTTACCGACATAGACTACATGATTTGAGTCTTATGAGGAGCTACTCACTGTTTGCGAAGATATGCCTCTGGTGTTGAAACATCCAATTCAGCAGCTTTGGCTGCATGAGAAACAACGGGTGCACCAATACAGTTGTAAGAAACACTTTTCTACATATTATTTAAAGCAAATGACGTCAAAAGATGCACAAATGTATATGTCTACGATAGTGTTTGTTGTCTCTTCATATATAACAACATGACAATGTTAATTAGTTATTGTCTGTCAATGAGTTGATGGAATTCTTTGTATCCTTTTCAAGATATCGAGAAAGCAGCTAGAAAACAAGTTGATGAAGCCATTGCTAAGGCAAAGGTAAACAAGCCTCTTAAAGCTCTATTGTTACTTATTCAGGAAATTTTAACCATATGTGGATGGTGGTTTGAATAGTAACTCACAAGTGATGTATTATAAAAGCATTTCTTGAATTACGCACCTTTCACTTCATGGGTTTAACATACAAACATTATTGTTTCATTATCTTACAACTATATTTTTTCCGAAATTACAAGAAAGCCCAATGCCAGATGAGTCTGAACTGTTCACCAATGTTTACCGTAAAGGATATGGGGTTGAGGTATTTCTCTTTTCTCACTTCTGTTACTTGTCTCTTGAGTTCATCAATAGTTTTGGGCCTCTTGTATTCTAACCCATGGATTAGTTGGCCAAAAGGTCGGAAACCATGGTTACCCAAAAAAATTAATCCTATATAAGTGTATAACTACTGTTTTGTAATCAAACTTGTTAAATATGTCATGCAGTCATTTGGAGCAGACAAGAAAGAACCCAGAGCTACACTTCCATGATCACAAAGTTAAAGCACAACCTCCCCACTCACCTCTTCTCTGCTCTCCACACACCAGACTGATAATGAGAGAACAGAGAGACCGAACAAATAAACATATTTTAATGCTGTTTTGCTTTACTTTACATGGTTTTTCTGGTTGCTTTCATGGCAAAAGAAAGTTTTGACATATGATTATTTTAGGCAAAGTATCAGATGTTGCTGCCTTTTATGTTCCTGGAGTTTATAATACGTTGACGGTTTGACTTGTAAAATGCAATGTTTATGTGAAGAATGTGTTACCTTCTTATGCTTATTGCTGTTTATCAGCATATATATATCTGGTATTGTTGTGAGTTAAAAGCAACCGGTAAACTATATGGCAAAACGGTGATCATATTTTGTGTGATTGATTTTATACCATCATATTTCAGCTTTTGTATTATTTATTGTGATGTTAAGACCGTTTTAAGTTGCATGATTAAAGGTTTTCTCGATGAGTTGATGAGTAGTCCAGATATTATTGTGAAAATGACTCGTGGATTTGTACTTGGTGCTCTTTTGTATAAAAGTCGACCAAAAAGAGCTTTTCCAAGTGCAAGGTCTAAATCTACACGAAACAAAGACTGTAAAGTTGGAAAATTATGTATAGATCTGATTTTTGCAAATTGGTCTTTTGGTATGTTGTTTTATATGGTGCAAGTAAATATGCTGGCATTTTATTGGAGTTTGATAAAAGATTGGAGTGACAACTCTGCTCATCTGCTTAGAGAACATGAACATAAAAGTAATCAAATTGATAACCTAGATGCAAAACATAGAAATATTTTTTCTTTCTAAAGCGGCATTCCTACATTTACCACAAAGTTTTTAGCCTTGCAAAATAAATCAAGACGTTTGAGTTTATATCAAATACTTGTGTCTCCAAGTCTATTTAGAAGTTAGGGCTTGGCTTAAATCTTTAGCAAATTCAGCATGAACATGATCTATATGTCTGCGGGTCTATCTAGTTCTGAGGGCGAGTGAATATGATAGAGCAAGGTGTGTAAATGTTTAGTTGGTTGGGTGAGTGGGTGTGCGCTCGCACCAATAACACACATACAAATCTCTTGTGCTTTACTCTTGTTTTCACCTTCCTCGTGGTGAAACAAATTTTATACACGTCTCGTTTCCCTATTCAACATTGTTTGATCTTTGCTCTCACGTGATGGATCTACAAGCCGTTAAGTTTCGAAAGTAACATGTGCACATCAATGTACAAGCCGAATAAGCACCAACTAATACATATACAACTAGAAAAGATGTGTGCAAATATTAATCGAATGTGTGAGAATCTAAATTTTTCCGAGATTGTAACAGAATCAGCCTTTTAATTAATAATACTCTCTCTGTCTTAATTTATTAGTCCATGTTTTTATTTTGAGTTGTCCCAAAATAATGTCTACTATGATATTTTAGCAAATCAAAAGAGACTTTAGTGGGTAGATATGATATGTGATTGTTAAAAAAAACATATTTAGTAGGAATTTCATTAAACTACATGCAATATAAAATGGACTAATAAATTAGGATGAAATTAGCAATACAATAGTAAGCATAAATGTTTGAAGTTTAGTGTAGAAAGGGAATCCTAGAAGTGGGAGCAAAGGAAGTAGTAGGTTAAAATGGTTGCTTTAATTAGTAGGTCCAACAGAGAATCCGTGGGCCTTTTTTCACAGGTACATTACATTTGATGTCGTAGTCCGTGTTGTGTTGTCACGGGTGTACTATTCAATGCTAATTGATTGGCTCGTTATCAAAACAACTTGCATTTTATTTTTACTAAAAAGTACAATATTTGGGTTTAAAATCTTTTATGAGGTTAGGATTAACAGTTTAGCACGAATGTTACACATTGGCTGTTGAACTATTTGTTGTAAAACATGTACATATTCAACCAATAATGAAATGAATGTTTCACCATTCTCGTGTAGCTAGCTTTTTTCGAGTTTCGACACTTCTTCTTAGCCTTCACTACATGGATCAATGTGTCATCGTTGCCTTCTCCCCTCATGCCACCTTACAAAATCCAAACACGTACAACATGCAAACACATCAATAAAAAAATTACATGGGAATGAGACTTGTCGGTCCGATTTTGGTGTTACATGATTTTTTTTAGAATTAAAAACTAATGCTTGATTCAAATGTATATAACTCACATTAATTTTTTTAATGTGAATCTTTAAGGTGTATTCTTTTGCGTTCTAAGACTACCCAAAGTGGGAGTGACCCACTCACCACTCATCATGTTTCACGCACCACCAACCAAAATATATGTTGCATGTTACGGCCAAATTACAATCTAATGGTGACCGGCTCACCAAAGTGAGGTGCAAAAAATGTGGAGCCAAAACAAGTGAAAGATGAGCAGGATTGAGAGAAAGTGAGAAGAGAAAGAAAGCTGATGTGGCACTAATATGAATGGTGAACCGATCACGACCACTCCCTTTAGCCTAACAACCCTTAAGGTTACTTCATATCTCTTACCCTAACCCTTTTAAGCCATGGTACTTGAGGTTGAATTTAACCCCTATGAATATAATAGGAAAACTATCAAGCATTAAGATTATCAAGGAGTAAAAATCTTGTAGATAAATTAATAGATACACGGAGTAAAACTCACTCCTCTCGTTTTAAGATAAAATTTCACCGACAAAAGATATACAGTTTAATAAAAATATTATTACAGCTTTTTATTTCTTAATTTTGTAATATAACAGTTTTACCTATACTAATTAGTAATTTCTTTATAGTTTGTAATAATAACATCAATGGGATAATATTATAAGCGAAAATTACCTGTGAGACCCTGCAGGGACTACATTGTCCTGCAGAGGACCTCCTTTTTTACTATATCCCAAAAGGCCAGGCATTTCGCTTCAAACTTGTGCAGAAATCCCTACGGGACACGTGTCAACACCCTATTAATTAAACGTGATATATTTTAAAAAAAAAGTAAATCGCCTTTAATTTGAGGCTAATCGACTTTATGGTGGGGACACCAGCTGACACAAAGAGGAAAAAGCAACCATTTCACATAAACTTTGAGGCGAAATCCTAACTCATCGCCTAGGGAATGAGCAAAAACTTACCGCAAATTATTTTGAAATGACTAGTCGCCTTTACTATCCGAATAGTAGGTTTTGATTCAATGTTTGATGTTCATTTGGAGTGATAATGGAGTAGGTGTTTTGGTGTTCTCTCTTCTCCTTGCGAAAGTTGAAAAACATTGTTTTTTTTCCCCGTCATTGTCTTGTTGTTGTGTTGAAGGCCTTTGGTGGTTGGTGGTTGTGTTGTTGTGTTGAAGGCGGTTGGTGGTGGTGGTGTTGGTTGGTGGTGCATTTGTTGGTGGTGGCGGTTAGTGGTGGTGGTGTTGGTGGTGTTTGTGTTGTTGGTGGTGGTTTCTTGGTGGTGGTCGACGGGTTGTGGTTCTCATTCTTGGGTGGTTCGGTGGTGGTAGTGGGTAGGTGTTAACGTGTTTGTTTGTTAATATGGCACTTGTTGTTCCGGTAAATATTTATTTTTCTTCCGATATCATTATTTGGTGTTTTATGCTTATTGTGTAGTTAATAATATATATTGTTATTAATTGTTATTTTAGGATTTTGCCGTTGACCTTACCTGTAGAAGTAAGCTTAGATTGGTTCATTACCTTAAAAAAAAATTTGCGAATACCAATAAGGAAGTATTGTTTAGGCAGACGTGTTTCGGATGGATGTTTGACATAGAACAAATGCAAGAGTCATGTATTTTATTACATTATATTAGTTTATGTCAAGTTGAACCTGAACCGGGAGACACGGAAGTCGTTCCATTGAGGTATCGTGTAGGAGATTTTGAGTTGAGATTTGGTAGAGAGGAGTTTTGTTTAGTAACTGGCTTGAGATTTGGGGTTGATTTTCAAGACAAATATAAAGATCAACCTACTCCTCTTAGGAGACGTGTTTTGACTCACGTTATGATGGATGTTCGATAAGCTGTTGGATTGTTGAATGATTTTATTTCTAGCGATGCCTTTGATAAGCTTGTCGATATCGATGCCGTTCGTGTTAGTTTGCTAGGGTTGTTGGAGATGGTGTTGTTAGGCCACGAGGTTAATTACGTAGTCCCCCCATGGTGCATGGCTTTAGTAGATAATCTTGATGCTTGGAACATATATCCTTGGGGTTCGTACGTGTGGCCGACATTGTACAGTCAGTTAGTTGGTGCAGTAGGTTCACGTCTTGAAGCTTTTTTTGTGAAGCCACGACCACCGCCCGACGCTGACGGTAAGGTAAAGAACCCTAAGTATACGCTGATGGGCTTTACATGGGCCTTTAAGGTATGTATATATATAATTTTAGTTTTTGTTGTTTATGTATATATATAATGTTAAAGTAATTAACCAAGTTTTGTTGTTTTTTTTTATAGACGTGGATTTTGGAGACTTATCTAGACAAGGCACTTGATTTTTTTAATTGTCACGAGCTCCATCCGAGAGTGTGTGCTTGGCGTTACAAGCGGCCGTTTAAACGTTGTTACCTGGATAGTTTATTGGTGAGTTGTTATTTAATCATGCCATTTAGTTTTTAGTGATTCATAACAATATTCGTATTTGTTGTTATATAAATTTTAGGTAGCGGAACCTACATTAAGACTTGTACCCGATGCATATGAGTCCGAAAAGGGTTGGTTCCGTGATAGCATGGCATTTTTTGAGGGGCGTAGTGTCGAACCACCACCAATACCCCCACTTTGAGACCAATATAGCCTTGACGATGTTCCAGAATTCGTTTATCGTCATTTGACGGAACTAGAGGATTTGACAAAGGCTCAAGATGCCAAGATTAAGGAACACGACACAATGTTCCAAAAAATATTTGGTTTCTTTAGTGGATTTAGTGGTTTCCCGAACGCGCAGGTATATTTGTATAATTTTTTGTTGCTACTTATTTGTTTTAAAAATTACTAAACATACTAATATTGTATGTAGGGTTTCGGGCCGAATGGAAGTGGAGGTTATGGGTTCCCGAACGCGCAGGTATGTTTTATTTGCATTTTTTTTTGTTCATAATCATTTGTTTTAAAAATTGCTAAACATACTAATATCGTATGCAGGGTTTCGGGCCGACTGGAAGTGGAGGTAATTGGTTCCCGAATGCGCAGGTATGTTTTATTTGCATTTTTTTTGTTCATAATCATTTGTTTTAAAAATTGATAAACATACGATAATATCGTTTGCCGGGTGGTTTCGAACCGTATGTTTTATTTGGAGGTAATTGGTTCCCTAATATTGTAATTTAGTGCGCAGTATGTTTTATTTGCATTTTTTTGTTCCTAATCATTTGTTTTAAAATTACTAAACATACTAATATTGTATGTAGGGTTTCGCCGGTTGGAGCTGGAGGTAGTGGTACCCGAACAGCATGTATGTTTTATTTGCATTTTTTTGTTCCTAATCATTTGTTTTAAAATTACTAAACATACTAATATTGTATGTAGGGTTTCGGCCATTGGAGTGGATTTAGTGGTACCCGAGCAGCGGTATATTTTCTTTTCATTTTGTTGTTCCTAATCATTTGTTTTAAAATTACTAAACATACTAATATTGTATAGGGTTTAGGGTTTAGTGGTACCCGAACGCG
The DNA here is from genome assembly GCA_022545495.1 of Chrysanthemum lavandulifolium. NCBI lineage: Eukaryota > Viridiplantae > Streptophyta > Magnoliopsida > Asterales > Asteraceae > Chrysanthemum > Chrysanthemum lavandulifolium. The sequence goes on from CM040246.1 coordinate 95,422,217, forward strand.
GATTTAGTTGTTCCTAATCATTTGTTTTAATATTTACCAACGATTGTATGTATATAATTTATTCATATTGTTTAATTTGTTTAAAATTACTAAACATTGTAATATTGTATGTAGGTATTTGGCGAGGTGGTCCAGAGATGGGGTTTCTAACCCCAGTAGTTCTTTCTTTGACGGTGTGTCTCGCCACCAGTCGCCACAGGTGGGCACGCATGTATACGACCAGCCGACGCCTAACTCTAGGACGCCTATGCCACAACAAGGATTTGTTCCGTGGTCGGGTAACAATGCGCAACAAGGATTTGTTCCGTTCTTGGGTAAATTTATGACCCACATAAGTATATATCTTTTTTTCCTTTTTCTACTATAATAGTTGCATGTATATTTGTTCCGTGTTAGGGTGCTATGAATCGAGGAAGGAGAGAAGTTCATCCTGGACGTTATTTGTTGAGCCCGTGGGATCGTTTGCCAGACACGACTCCTATTCCCAATAAACGGGCTGGTAGGTGTAAGGATAATGCCATTTCAGCAAATATTAGCCCGTTAGATCTTGGAAAGCTATTGATGAAGAAGTCGATAGGGTTGATGATGATGAAGAAGACGGGGATCCAGTTGAGTTTTTACGCGAAATTATAGTGGAGAGTACATTTCGTTTTATAACGTTGACCCTACTAAGATAATCATAAAACTACGTGAATATTTTTTTTAACAATGATTAACAACTTATTATTGATATTACTTTTGTCTATTTAGGTTAGTCGTACATTATATGAAGACTTAAATACTTTCCTGAGCAACCCTAAACCCATATACCTGGACTGTCATGTGATGGGTTTTGCGTGTGAGACAATTTTTTGGCGTGAATTGCTCCCTTTTTGTTCCAAGGTCCCAAGTAATGGTTGGCTTGCAGACGATGTAAGTTTATTATTACATGTTTATAATGTATTTGAATAGTTTTTTTTATAGAATGGTTAGTAATAATTTTAATATTTTTTTGATATGAATTAGCATATGAATGCATGGACCGAGCTTCTAATTCGTAAGAGGCCAAATGGTGCTCGCTGGACAGTAGCGAAATCAACACTTGCATCGTATTCTCCAGGCACTTATGTATTCTTACTTGTGATTGATAGTGCATTACAGGGAACGATAAGTGGGAGGACACCTCCGTACCCTTCCTGGGATGAGGTACAAGTGGTAAGTATTTTTGTTTAATGATTTTAATGCGTTTAGTATTTTAATAAGGTATTTAATTGTATGTAAGCTAATGATTATATCTTTGTAGGTGTATATGCCGTTCCATGTCGAAGGCAATCACTGGGTTTTAGGTGTCGTAGATCTTCCGAATTCTCATATTTTTGTTTTCGACTCGATGCATAGTGACAGTAGGTCGAAAAAGTTGCGAAGTCATCTTGTTGCATGGACTAAAGTCTTAAATGAAAGTTTACAGATCCAAGGATATTTTGGCGTTACCGGACGCCAACATTTTAACTTCTCATTCTCTTATAATGATTCAAAATGGTTTCCGGCTCCGCAGCAATCAAATGATAAGGATTGTGGAGTAGTTGTATGTTGGCTTATGCTACAATTTTGTACAGGTAGGATCCCACCACCGGTTGTTAAGAACCCTTCACAATTTTTTAAGGAGTTTAGATTTGTTATGGCTCATCATTTTTATGATACCCGTTGTGAGAATACTAGCGGGTGTGGATATATTTAGTTGAACTGTTTGTATATATATTTTTATCTATGGTTGAAGAATACCAGCGGATGTAGATATGATTAGTTGACCGTTTGTATATGTATTTTGATATACGGTTACCTAATGAAATTTTGTGTATGTTATGTATCACAAGTTATGTCGTCGATAACTAAAGTTTTGTAGATGAGTTTAATGAAAACAGTAGATGGGTTAAATAAAAACATAAAAAAATACAACATAAAGATGATACAAATTTAAAACGAAAGTGTAGATGGGTTAAATAAAAACATAAAAAATTACAAGATAAAGATGATACAAATTAAAAACGAAAGTCCAATTTAAACATCACTGATAAATGGTATCCTTGTGGTAAACCTCAACAATGTTTTTCAAGGTGATGTTAAGGTAATGGTTATGTGGTTTTGGTGTAAACACTGAGACGTTCTTTAGTATCAAAACAGCACCGACACCGATAGACTTGACGTAACCCTTATCCTCTTCTAGTACTTTGTGATGAATTGTACCAGACATTGTTCCTGATGGATCTTTGAGTGTAACAGTTAGGTCACCAAGCAAATTTGGTTTACAAGACTTGATGACGGCTACAACCAGTTCAAGCTTCCCTTTTTTACAAAAGGTTTTCATATCGCCTAAACAAGCTTCTACCCTGATCCCAAAAGCATCTAGATAGCTAAGCGCGCTTAGCCATGGGCCACGCGTAAAATGATCGTCTTCAGATGCATCCTCCTCTATTCTCCTGACATACTCTTGGGTTGGCATTACAGACGAAGGGCCTCCTTCCCTAAGGTCTGTATTTTTTCGGAGCTTGGCCAATTGAAGAATACCCGCTGGACCTGGTATTATCCTTGTTTGGCCTATTGTAGTTGCATTTTCCCTCGGCTGATCAATGTACAAGTGTATTATACCATCAGCGGAACCACAAGCACACGTAACAAATAAAGGAACATCGTTGTTGTCTTTAATCTCCATCGTCGTATCTGATGAACTTAGCCTAAAGGACAACTCGAGTTGCGTGATTTGCATCCAACTCAAATTTGTTCACCAACATTTCAACCATTAATGAGTAAGTGATGTCATTGTACATTATGACACCACTTTCCTTGCCATTGAAATGTAATTTACATTTGAATTTCGAAATTAGCCGACATTTGTATGTTTGTTGGGTAGATGTATGTTAGTATATTTTTGGTTAATTCTTATGTTTGTTAAAATTATTTTTAGATGTTGTATATATAGGGTCTATATCACATAGTGTTTACACGAAATATGACAACATTTTGTCATGTTTTAATAATTGTAGGAAAACTTTTACACATGTCGGACTAATATAGGGACATGCAAAATTATCTATAAATTACATACATGTTTACACGAAATATGACAACATTCAATAATTGTATGACAACTTTTTAGGCCTGTCAGTAAGCAAGTAGGGACATGTATTTGACAAGTCAATGACTTTCTATAAATCACATACATGTTTACGAAATATGACAACATTCAATAATTGTATGGCATCTTTTTAGGCGTGTCAAGAAGCAACTACGGACATGTATTTGACAAGTCAACTTTCTATAAATCACATACATGTTTACGAAATATGACAACATTCAATAATTATATATATATACATTCTTCCTTCTTTAACTCATCAAATGTCAACATCTAACAATACTACATTACAATTCACTATCAACTACAACGGAAACTTTACACTTAACCCAATAACATATCAAGATGGTTCAAACATGAATATCAATGTTCCGAATTTGATTTTCGAGATATGGTTAAGTATCTAGAGAAAATTACCAACAAAGGTCAACTTTCTATATTACGCATTGCCACAAAACCAAACTTTAATGGGGATGAAAGCAATTGAAAATGATTATGACATTGATGTTATGTATGACATCGCATAAAGTTCTTTGGACGACCCAAATTTTTGTTTGTGAGCATCCGTGAGATTAAGCACAAATTTGATTCCAAATGATGGTTCTATGGAAGAATCATTTGCAAGTGTAATTCGAAGAAACAAAACTAAAGCGTCAAGAGCGTGTCCGTTATATACATGAAATGGTTCAGAGAAAAAACAATCTGGAAGAGCGTGTACACTTTAAACGTTGGTATAATAAAAAAAACTAAACCTACTACACCATATACACAAACCATTTTCAATTTTCCTGTTCACAACAAGGGTCAATTGGTTTGCTATGGCGGAAAACCAACGTATGTAAATGGTTGGAAGATGAACATCAACATTCCAAGAATGAAGCTAGAAGAGCTCAAGCAATATTTGTTTAACATCGTTGACATGAATATTCATGCTCTTTTTTATGAAGTACCACACACTGGCATTTCAAGCACCGTAAAACTAAGAAACAACTATGATATGCATGTAATGTTTGATATTTCTGCAGCGCTAGGCAACTTGGAAATCTACATTGACCATGGCGGTGTCGATTTTAATATTGAAAAATATATATTGCCAAATGCTACTTTGGCAGAAATGATGGAGCATGTGATAACAGAATACACAAGTGACAATGAAGACGGAAACAAGAACATAACTCAAGCGGATTACACTTGTGATCAAATGGTTGAATGGGCAGAACAACAACACTTTCAGAATGAGGATGCTAAAGCAGATGAACGCCATAAATACATATGAAAGAATCATTGGTATTCATAGTCATAATCACTCAATATGTGTCGTGTATGATTTAAGATTGTCTTAATAATATGTTTTTCTTAAACTATGTTGGAATGAATGTTAGCCTAATAATATGTTTTTCAAATAAAAATACAAATTTTCATTAATCGTATTTTTGTTTCTTCACTACAAAATGTAATTTGGAAAACAAACACTTCATTGATTAAAAAAATTAAACATTCATAATACAACGAGATCGCTCAAGATAAAAATACTAAAACTAAACCACGATGGTATGATTTGGTTCATTAAGAAGAATTAGTGATTCTTTATATGGGCCAATGAAAAATGAACCACCATTCGCTTCAATACCCATGTCTTGAAACAATTCAGAAGCTCGCTCGTACACTTGTAGCGAGTGAGCTATCTCTTGGTCGATCTTAGCTTCAATAATTGGATCATCATCCTTAGTAAACCCAACTAATTTTACCACATTCTCTATTGGGTATGGGATGGTGAATAACACTGTACACGATGATACAATACCACCATCAATTTCTAACACCCATGCACACATAACTTTGTACCCATTTTCTAGGAAACTTCCTGAAATTACGATAGAGTTCCGTAGCTGGGATATATGGAATGGAGGCCCAACCATGCGTCTTATCTCTTCTGGTATGCCTACGTCGGTAAATTGGTGACTAACCAAATCAAATGAAACTACCATATAGCGTTTGTACAAAATACCATCATTGAAAAGAAATTTTTCATAACCAAGCCAGAAAATTTTACCACCCACTACTGCTTGGCCAGACCTTTTTAGTCTAATCCCTTCTCGAGGCAAAAGGTCATTTTCAATATGGTTCCAACGTCTCGAACTCAAGGTATACACTGACACGTACCATGGCCCTTCACCGTATAACGGGTAATTAATTTTTAAAATTGTTAGGTCTAAATTGTCAGGACGTACACCAAAACCGATGACCATTTTTGGTGAATCAGGTTGATTCAAGAAACTAGGGACTAATACCCCTATAGATCGTTTTATTGATGGGTTCCAAATAACGACCATCATATTTGAACCATATGAAAAGCACCAGACACCTTCAGAAGTAGCAATTGGCTTAAGAGTTGGAAGATGAAGAGTTGTATCTAGGTGCGTGAAAGCTAAACTTCCATTAACTGAAAACATAAAACCTACATTACCTTGCATATATGTTAAATTAAAACAACACATATCTGTATCACGAAAGCCGTAGCTACGGATGAAGTTGGAAAAGTCTATTGAAGACCTCCATCTCTTTGACACAGTACGAAATTGTAGTAATGACTTAACTGGAAGTCTATTCATGATATCAACTTGCAGGTCGAAGGGTATGTTGTCCGACATTTTATTTTGATGACAATGGATAAATTAGTAAATGATTTTGAATGACAAAGTAAGCCTTAAATAGGGATAAAACCGTGTCATACACTTGTCGTTTTCGTGTCATATTTCGGGTAAAATTTACACATACACATGCTATTACACGAAATCGACATGAATATGGCATGTCGAAACTTTATCTGAGAGAAAGATGTGACTAGTAACTAAACTTTTTTTATCACATAATATTATACGACATGAATATGACTTTCCGAGACTTTATAGAGACGGATGTGACTAGTAAATAAACTTTTACGATCACATAATAATCGAAATATGACATGAATATGACTTTTAGACTTTATAGAGACACGGATGTGACTAGTAAATAAACTTTTTTCTGATCACATAATAATATACACGAAATATGACATGAATAGAGACTACTCAGCTCCCTTATAGAGACAAAGATGTTACTGGTATACAAACATTAGATACGTTAGTGGGTCACATTATATAAACCACGTTGTTGTATTCAAAAAAATTACATCTTTTTATCTTTTGTTAAATCCTTCTGTAGGTCAAGAGATGACATTCAAAGTCCGACTACACCATTATGGAAGTTTCACTTCACCACCTGGAAGAAAGTTTGTAGGTGGTATAGTTGCTTGTGTAGATCCAGTTGATTATGAAACTTTTTCGGTCAATCAATTGAAAATAATCTTAACCAATTGTTTAGGTTATGATGAAAACTCCCAACCTTTTTTATTTAAAGAAACCAAACTGTAGTCTTGATTCAGGACTCGAACTATTAGTTGATGCAAGACCCCCCGATACGAACGTATACTCAATTTCAATCAAAACCAACTACATGTGTACGTATCACGGGTGGAGTTATCCCCACTTGTTGTGCTCGAGGAATGCAAAAGGAGGGTTTCAAGAAGAAAAACAAGATAAACCTTCATGTTCAAAAAGTTATTTGACTAGTGACTAAGTGCGGTTATGTTGACTTGCAATGTCACGTTATGCTACTTAGTCTTTTATTGAATGAAATTCAGTTGTTCATTCTTTCATTCATATAAAATGCTAGAGTTCTACATATAATACGAACTTTTATTCATTACACTACCAAAGTGAAATACTACATCGAAATAAAAATATAAAGTACGATACATGAATAAAATTATACCATTAAACATTAAATCCTAAAAGTTGCTTGTCTGACAATGTTAGAAGAATTATTGATTCTTTGTTGGGCCTAATGAAGAATGAGCCAGAATCTCCTTCAACCCCAACAGTTAGGGTTTAGGGTTTAGGGTTTATGGTTTAGGGTTTAGGGTTTAGTGTCTAGGGTTTAGGGTTTAGGGTTTAGGGTTTAGGGTTTAGTGTTTAGGGTTTAGGGTTTAGGGTTTAGGGGTTAGGGTTTTTTTTTATCACATAATTGTATACACGAAATATGACATGATAGAGACTACTCAGGGGCCTTATAGAGACAAAGATGTTGGTATACAAGCTTTTTTTTATCACATAATATATACACGAAATATGACAAGAATATGACTTGTCGAAAACTTTATGACGGATGTGACTAGTAAATAAACTTTTTTGATCACATAATTGTATACGAAATATGACATGATAGGGCCCTTATAGAGACAAAGATGTGGTGGTATACAAGCTTTTTTTTATCACATAATATTATACGAAATATGACAAGAATATGACTTGTCAGAAAACTTTATAGAGACACAGATGTGACTAGTAAATAAACTTTCTTTTGATCACATAATTGTATACACGAAATATGACATGATAGAGACTATTCAGGGCCCTTATAAAGACAAAGATGTGACTGATATACAAGAAATATGACATTAGTTTGACTTGTCACGCAAAAAATTTTTTTTATCACATAATATTATACACGAAATATGACACATGTTAATTACTTTTTGCAAACACACATGATAATATTACGCTATAAATAACACTTCCACGAAAATTGAATGTATATACATCTCCACAATACTTACAAAAAGAAAATGGCCTTGAATTTACATAAATTCAAATGTATGTTACATTACGGTGAAATAAAGCGCGGTGTGATTATGGATCACGATATAACATATTCAGGGTTAGTTGATATGGTGGTGAATAAGTTTAAATTGAAGCAAAAGGCCCGAGTAAATTTAAATGTGAAAGTCCCTTCAGCTGACTTTCGACTCGATGTTACAGACGACAACGAGGTAAACTTTTTTGTTCAATGTGCTTTAGAGTCTCCTGCTGAACTTGTACACTTGTATGTTTCGCAAACTAAAATAATGGAAGAAACAACAAGTTTTGGTTCAACTCAGCAAGTGCCAGAGTTTTATACTTTTTTCCCTCCAATGGTAGAAGAAAACATCGGCCCATCAAATGATTTTCAAAACAATGACTATAACTATAAAGATGAACCAAATTTCACAAAACCAGGGTCATCATTCGCTTGCAGTTCAGATAACGAACAAGAAGATGATGACTCAGATTATAAAGATGAGGCAAACTTCACAAAACCGGGGTCATCATTTTCATTTCCTTCAAATGACGAACAAGAAGATGATGGCTCGGAGTTATAAAGATGAGGCAAATTTTACAAAACCGGGGTCATCATATGCTTTTCTATCGGATAACAAAGATGATGAAAATGATTGTTTTGATGAAATAAATAAAACCAAACACCGGTAACCATAAATGGCCAAATTTTTTTGACCATATCCCCAAGTTCTGAACCACCACTTTACACGCCAAAACCTATGCCTACAAAGGATTATAACAAAAAGCAAGTAAAAATCAATAAGGTTTTTTTAACTAGGCGGAATTAGACTTGGCATACTGAGGTTGAAAGCTTTACAAGATGGTTATGAATTTGTTTGAAAAAACTAACCCTAAAACTTACAACATAAAATCGTCCATTATGCACAATGTGCATGGTATATTAATGCCGACGTTGGCCAAATTCAGATGTTTTCAAATTACAAGCATGAATAATATTCACACGTGTCCCGAACCCAAACATATCCTAACCATCGAAATGCAAACAAAAAGTTATTGCTCACATTATGAAAGATAAATTAGAAGATGGTAGCCGTGATTTGAAAGGAGAGATATACAAAAGATATCATGGCACAATATAAAACATCTATATCTTACCAACAAGCATGGAGAGGAATGATTATGGGTTACAATTGTTAAGAGGTTCACCATTAGAATCGTTTGAAATGCTACCGTACATTGTCACAACTTAGAAAAAAAAAAACCGTGGACGGTCACACGTATCAAGAAAAGCAATCAAGGGTTTTTGAATTTTATTCATTGCCATTGGTGCATCGGTAAGTCTTGTTCAATTTTTTATAAGTGCATGCAAAACCCGCTTGCTATTATAATTTTAAAATTGTTTATCTGTGATTCTTGCACGTTTATGAACCATCTTCGCCCACTACTTATAGTGGACAGGCGCATTAAAGGGTACTTACAAGGGTACAAATTTGCAAGCCGTTGGGATGGACGGAAACAACCAAATTGTGCCTATTGCTTACGGAATATGCAGAGGGAGACTAGTGATTGTTGGTCATGGTGGATGTCAGTACTTAGAGAGTGCATCGGCGATAACCCCAATATGATTATCATATCTGATTGGTCCCGAACCTTCAAGTTATATCACACAAGCTAGCCACTTGTGAATGGCCAACCGTAATAAACTTAAAATAGCTCAGAAACAATTGCAATTAAGATCAGAGGAATATAGTGGATTCCTGGGTCGTTAAGTCCCACGGAGGATGAATTGGTGTTTCACACAGACAGATGTCGAATAATCACTAAGGATAGTGATCAGTAAGGATTTTGAGATATTTATACCTAAAGAAAAGATTAATAAATTACAGCGACTTAAATGCAAATTAAAGGAAATTAAAAAAAATTAAAATATATTAAATAAACGCTATCACTATTTTTACAATGATGTTTTTGTGATTTATAAAATAAAATGACTTAAATAAACTATTTTATTTAAAACTTAAACTTAAATTACCTAAAAACGTAACTTAAAATGAAAACGTAAGTTATTTATAAAAATTACGCGCGCAAGCAAGCAAAAACGTAAAATTTATGAAATAAAAGTCCTACAAGTGTAAAACAATTTTCTTACGCACTATATGACAAAAGAAAATTTTAGAAAAAGATTTATATTTTTAGACTTTTATATTTTTCTTATGAATTAAATAAGATTTTACACTAATTAAATGTTTAAAAATACTAAAACTATTGAGAAAAATCCAAACTTTTTATAAAATACTTAATACTAATATAATTATATGAAAAATACAAAAGTTGAAAAACTATTTCAAATAAGCTAGAAATAAGTCGATAAGCTCGTATAAACTTATTGTAAATAAAAGGGTTATATATTAAATGTTGCAAAAGAAAACCGAAAAAGACCCTAGGCGAGATGGTGTGTGTGTGGTGTGGTGAGTGGGTGGCTGTGGTTCGAATCCCAAAGAATGACTTTTGCTACTATTTTATTTTTTTGATTTTTCTTCACAAACTTGTTAAGCTACTAAAATTAAGCACTTTTTATAACTACAACTTTTTGTAAAAATGACTAATAAGCTCAGTATTAGCTTATTTATCTCAACAGTTATGAAAGAAAGAAAATAAGCACAAGATTAAGCAAAGATGTTTAATAAGCTAGAAAATAAGCAAAGGCTAACTGAGAATAAGCTAAATAACTATTTAACAAACTATTATTACAACTAAATAAGCAAGATGACTATAAATAAGCACTGCATTATATCCAAATAAGCACTAGTCTTCACTGTTTACACAGTGAACTTCTTAGTTTACTAGGCACCTTTTAGCTTAATTTTAAGCACTGATATAATCTAGGAAATGAAAATCAGCACTGTAACTAATAACTAGACCAACTGAGATTTCTAAAAAGCTAAGATTCTCACTGTGATATCCACAAATGAGCTTATAATGAGCTTATGCAAAAGCTTGAAAACACTTGACTAATTATTGGACTGAATGAAATGGACAAGAATAAAAGTAACTAGCAGACTAATTAAATAAGCTAATAAGTGAAAAATAAAAACTGAAACCTTGAGACAGCTAGGTTAGCTTCTCAAAAAGCCAAAAATCACAAGCTAATTCTCAATAAAGAGCTTTTGACAAGCTTGTGAAGATGGGTTTAAAACTGTGCACAGGGCATTTTTCAGAAAATGTATCTAAAACAAGCTGAACAATAAGCACTTTATAAGCTAAGAAATGGTAAACTAATATTTTTCTAATTAAGTTTAGCAACTGAATTTTAGTACCCCAAAAGATTTTAAGCTAAAACTCAATATTAAACTCACACTAAAATTGTCTATTTTATTCAAAATCGACCAAAATGAAAATTTTGACTTTTTAAGAAATTGAACTAAGTTGACTTTGATGAAGTTTGGTTCAACTCTATGGACTGATTATGATATATTAAGCTGTTATGGAACTAAATTAAGCTACTTTACCAACTTATACACTGAAATGATGATTTGCTCAATCTAAATCCTTAACAGTTAACTATTATGGTGAGATTGAAACTGATTTTGACTTTTTGCTGAATAAGCACTAGATTTTATTGTTTGACTGGCCTATTAAGAACTAAACTGACACAAAACAACAACAAGCAATATCACAGATAGCTTCTAACACAATTAACTAAGCTAATCCAAACATCTTTATACTAAACTGTTTTGAAGCTTTAAACAGTAAAACAAGTTTTTAAACTAAGAAATCTATTAATTATCTGATATTAACTATATTAAAACAGATTTAAACTAAATTTAACAAGAGAATAATACTTATACCAAGAAATTCAAATTTCAAGGAAATTGCTTACAATTTGTGTTTAGGCACAAAGATGAGAACTGAGATCAAAGGACTACACCTATAGCTTTCCACAAAGCTCTAAACCCATAAGCAATCCAAATATCACCATGCTTCAGCTTTGGTCTTCATTTCCCTTGCCTTTTTATTTTTGACTAATTTTTTAGTGATTTTTGGTATTTTTGAGTTTTAAGTCTAAACTTAGTTATAAATGTTTTTAATAGCTTAAACAAGCTTCTAAGAGCTTATATAAGCTTATTGAGCCCAGAACAACAACCAAAGATAACATTCGTACCTATTGAGATTTTTGAATGTGAAAATTGCACAAACTTGAAATCAAACTGGAAACTTTAAATTGCTTATTGAAAAAGAGTTACAGTACAATGAGATTACTTATTTCAAAGCATGAAAACTTAAACAAACACTTGAAAGTTAAAAAAACTTAAAACGACATAAGTTAAATAAATTACACTAGATAAGTCTTCCCATTGCTTCAAACTTGTTATATAAAGATCTTTTTCATCTATGTCGACACCTCTGAGTATTTCCCACTTCAATCCAACCGTTGATTTAATCCAGATCATCAAAATTGCCAAATGGCAATTTTGGCGCCAAATTGTCTTTGAGCAGGTTAATTCAATTAATGGGTCTTGGATGGATGTGGAGGTGTTAATGGGTTGGTATACAGCTGGGAAGACAGGTGGAGTGTTGAAAAAGAGGAGAAAACCACACTGGTTTTGGGATTACAGGATGTGTGAAGACGATGAACAGTGGAAGTGGTTTTTTGGCGGGTTGACTATTTTTGACCAAGTATTAATATGAAGGGGGTTCACAATCGGGGGGTGGTGGTCGGTCACAGGGCTGGCTGGGGGTTCTTTTGGGTTTTGGCAGGGTTCTAAATACAAAAGGGGGTCTAATTGCTTTGTATTAATATCAAGGACTAATTATGTAAATCTGCCAAACATGAAGGACCAATGATGATTATTTTCCATTTTTAAATGTCCAAGGACCATTTTTGTCATTTTTAAAAGTTGAGGGACTAAAGTTGTAATTTTGCAATTTTTTATTTCAAGGACTTGTTTTGACAACTTTATGAATCCCTAAGGACTTAAAATGATATTTTTCTTTATTTTGCTTTACCGTGGACTGCTTTTGACAACTTTTTAAACTTGGGGACTAAACCGCCAATTATGCAAACTTGATACGCTTTTTCACCGATTTTGATATTTTTGCATTTAAAACACATAAAACACTTGTTTGTGATATTTTCATCATTTTGATGCATTTTGAGTGTTTTCGGATGTTTTTGCAGCCTAGACAAGATAAAAATGATAAGTATTTAGACACTCATCAATATTCGATAGGCATCCCGCAATAGCTTGGCGAAGAAGGAATGAGTTTCGTCGGCGTTTCATGGTATTTGTTGTCGACATCTAATGATGAACCTTTCCTTGAAAAGCAATAAAGTTAAAGGTCTATCTGGGCATATGTAAGCGTATACTCGGATGAGTGCAACGACAAATGAACATACTCCGGTCAGTACAACCCAAGCACACCGAAAGCTAATGGCGGCCGATCCTAGACGCGGTCTCGAGCACATTGCCCACGATCCGTTATAATTATTGTACATCTAACAAAGGTCGAGTCCGTTAATGCATGTATTGTATTGTCTGTAAAGCTACCAAGAATGATGTTGACCGACACGCATCAAGTATGGTTCAAAAGTGGTATTTTAAACGCCGGAAGTCAGAGGTATTTATTGTTTAAAACATAACGTACTCAAGAATCATTTTGAAAAATATATTAGATAAGTTAATTAATTTAATTTTTACATTTTTGTGTAGCAAAATGAAGTACGACATCACGATTAGGCAAACGCATAAGTGGAGAAAAGAAGAATGAAAAGCGCGGTTGGGTGTACACGGAATTTCTCAATTTCGATATCAAGTTTATGATGGCCAACATAACCGTGAAGTGAACTTTACGACCGTGAATGTGAATGTCGGAAATGGCAAATTTACGGGATACCTTGTGGTCACGTTATTGCTGTTACAAGGTTTTTGAACCTAACAGATTGTGTGCAATATGTACATGACTGGTTCAAAAATGAAATATATCAAGCAACCTATGCAGAGTCAATTCAATTTGTTGGAAATTTTAACGAATGGGAGTATCCAAGCCATATACATCCTCTTACTCCTCCAACAATGGACAACCCTCAGCCAGGTCGTCCGAAAAACACAGACCGTATACTATCTCAAGGAGAAGAGCCAAGAACTATACACTATAGCAGGTGCAAAGAAGCGGGGCATAACCTTCAGAATTGCAAAAAATCATTTGTCCCAGATCCACCTAACCGCAAGGGTAAACAAAAGCAAGGGGAATTTCCAACTAATGAGCAACATGACACTGCACCTTTTTATGACCAACATCATCCGTTCGATCAAAATTTTATGGGAAACAATCAATTCTCATGGAAACCATTTGGCCAAAACACATACACTAATCAAGCAAATGGTCAAAACTCGTTATTTTGGCAACCATATGGTGACAACACATACCCCACAAACCAATACGCTTCACAAACTTACCACCACAACCCATACCCATCTCAACAATATGCTGAAAACACAAACACATCACAAACATATGATCAACATAACACACAACAAGATTTCAACCTATCTCAGCAAAACCGAACGCAGCCACTTGAAAATGATCTTCAATACAAGTCTCAAGTGTATCAACAATACACTTCCCAACAACACAACTCTCAACATCTAGATGATCAACAAATGCAGGATTCAAATAGTTGGTTTAATCGGTTTGCTTTTTAATAAGGTAGTAGCTGTATGTGACTAGTTAACAACTATTAGTATGTTTTGTTTTTCTGTGCATCATGCTTTTCATTCTCAATTATCCAACTGATGTCTGTTCTTTCTATGTATTTGAATTTTACAAGTGATGTTTGTATTGAATAGACAATATTTGAGCATGTGTTTTGTGTAAAAATAGTTTAAAGTAACAAATTTACAAGTATGTGAGGCAATAATAACATAACGTTTTTTATAATGACAATATCTGATACATTTTGTTTTTCTGTGACATCTCTAATTTATTTAAGTAGAGAGAGAACTTCGCTTCAAATAACACAAACCCAAATGAGATTCAATTTTATACACCATCATAAACACAAAAATAAGTTCATTACATTTTTATAACAAAAATTAAATTACATTTTTATAACAAAAATTTTATAACAAAAATTTTGTAACAAAAATAAGTTAAAATGAGATTCACATTCAATTATGTAGCAACATAAACACAACATCAAATAAAAAAAAAAAAAAACCGAATGCATGGACTGAGCTTCAATGTTTGTATTGATATGTCAAAAGTTGTTGTCCCACGCATTGCGCATACGTCGGATTTTACCAAAGTTTATGTGAAATGGTGGTTTTCTCTTGTGTCATTTCGTCCCCACCAACGCCGATCTCGCTCAAATGTGTGGCGAGTTATTTTTTTTTTATTTTTTTTTTTTAATATATCACGATAATTAATGGGGTAGCGACACGTATCCATTAAGTATTTTCGCACAACTTTGGCGCGAAATAAATGGCTTTTTTGATATGTGAAAAAGAGGTCCCGCAGGACAACTCCTCCCTGCAGAGGCCTCTGAAGTAATTTTCGCTCTAAACTTGATTTAGCTTTCTTATATATTTTTAAGAATGGATAAAATAATTTTAAAAAACCAAAAAAGAAATGTGGAGAATAAATTAGAACGGAGGTAGTATGTATCTACAATGGGGAGTGATACTTACATCAAATAAATTGATGCACACACTACAATTATGCACATACAATATTGTAACATATACATTAGTGATGTAATATTATGATGTGTGCATTAATTTATTTGATGTGAGTATCAATTCTCATCTACAATCTACAATTGGAGCAAAACTCTTTTTGATGTTCGGTATGATACAAGTAACGAGCATAATTTGAGGAAAAAGTCGAATAGTTCTCACTTCTCAATGTACTTTTTGTTTTTACTACACTTAATTCAGAACTAGATATTTAATTGAGTGGTGGTAGTCTCATAGGCATTATTTTTCTAACGGCTTCTTAAAACCATAAATAATAACAAAAAAAAAAGTTAAAAAAAAAACAAAAAAAAACTACAAAACATTAATAAATAGTATCAATCGGTAACTGTAGCATACCACAAACTTAGAAAAATGGCAACTGAACCTTTTTGCAACTTCAAAACCGCCCCATCAGTATATTTTTATGAAACGATGCTTTAGAGATTATATAAATAACTAAAACCATTTGTTAGCTAACATATTTCTATACACAAGTTGGGTATTTAGAATCTTATGCTTTGCCCACAGTCCATACCCAATAATATAATCCTTGGCGGTATTTTATTTTACTAATGTGGTATAATATAATAGTAAGAGAAAAACAATACATGCACTATTGTGGTTAGATTCGAGTGCCTATTGCATGAAAATAAGTAAAGGTTTTCCGTATTCAGTTCGTAGGCAAACTAACAAAGTAAATGAGATTATGAATATCAACAATAAAATATTCTGTTAACCCAATAAATGAATTTTGTTGCATTGCCATATCTGTGATTGTTATAACTTATAAACCTGTTAAAAAATAGAAAGTCAAATTCAAACTGGTGAAATGTTTTATGTTATTGGTCAAATAAGGTATAAAATATTGCTGAGCATGTGTTGTGAAGCGTGGAAAACGTTTTGCTCCACCGACCAATGAAAAACGGATGTTATTTTAGGTGTTAAACGTCTTGTAATGCTTTAAGTAATTATACAAGATCATTTGTAATGTTAGCTCAATAATGTTAGTGGATTTATTAGTATTAGACTTGAATTGGTATTGAAGGTTCGTTTGCTTTTGGTTTGAATATTGTTTTTAGTTTTAGATAGAATAGTGTTTTGGAAGATAGTTGGTTATGGGATTCTGTGGTATTATTAAATCGACTTAATTCGAATATGCGTTTGGGATTTAGGCCGAAGTCGATTAACTTTTTATTTTTATATCTCTAAGTCGACTGTCGACTGTTTTTCTTCCTCTTTAACCCTCTCTAAAGTCGACATTAGTAGTCGACTTTTTTCCCAAGTCGACTGCTTTTTCTACACAAGTCGACTGCTTTTTCTACCTTCTTTTACTTGTAAGCTCGACTCATCAAACCCTTGTTCATAACAAACGATATCCCACTCATACCTTATCACACATCGATAAACTCTATGCTGTTAACTTTATTACCAATCTAATTTTTTTTAAAACTTGATGTGGACAAAGCTGTAACAATAATATAGTTTTATTATTGAATTAATTACATCTAAGACATCATATGTATGTATACTAAATACATAGCTTTGATAATAACCAATCAAACCCTAAACCTAATGGACCCAAATCAGGTTTGGGGCCAACTAACCTATCTAACAGTCTCTCGCAGTTTGAACGAGAGACTTTCGAACCGACAAACTAGAACATATGTTGAAAGCCACTTCTTCTTTTCTTCTATCATCTTCTTTATTGATTGGTTGAACGAAATCATAATTATATTTGGTGGCATAGTTGTTTATTGCTTGTGACTTCCTCCTTTGCGTGACCTTTTTTTTACGTCATGGCTTGCTTGCCTTTAGGTAGGAGCGGCAGTTTTGCGACCAACTATGTGCGAAAAACGACAATGATCTTCAACAACGAAAACAATTTGATAAA
Organism: Chrysanthemum lavandulifolium; assembly: GCA_022545495.1. NCBI lineage: Eukaryota > Viridiplantae > Streptophyta > Magnoliopsida > Asterales > Asteraceae > Chrysanthemum > Chrysanthemum lavandulifolium. The sequence continues at coordinate 95,439,617 of CM040246.1, forward strand.
GAAGAAAAAAAATTGGTTGAAGTGATGCGCGTATAACGCGTTCGGGGTCAAAGAAACTTCCTTTTTGTCGATCAAGTTTTTCAACACCCTAGGCAGTGAACCTAATCGTTGTAGTGTAATACTGGGTAAGCCTCGGGTATTGATATCGTTCTCTAGGGGAATAGGAATGCTAGTGAGAAGTGTACTACGCTAAGGTTGAGGTTGAGAAAGATTATTTTTTTATATATTTTTATAAAGCTAAGGGTAAAATCTCGGGGTTTGGATTTGGGGGATGGTACTTCTACCGATTACTCTACTATTCTAATTATCTAAACTAATGGGTAGTCTTATGTCTATTGATGTGTGCTCGTATGATGATTAAAAATGTGTCTACCTAGATACTATTACTCCCTAGTTATCTTTTATTGGTGGTTGAATTGTCACGTCCTTATTCTTAACGCGTTGTGTTTTCTAAGGTCGTAGGGTATACTTTTCTCCCTAACTCTTTGAGACTACCTTAAGGTTATTGTCTACGAAATCTCTAGGTCAATCATAAACTAATTTTAAGGTTATCTTTGGATGTTTATCCTACAATTCCGCTAAGTGATTCATAAGCTAAGGTTCACAAAGATTGCTCAAACAATTAAACACAACGATAGCCTAGTGCACTCCTAAGCCAATTACAATTAAGATAAGAGACAATCAATCAATAATTAATAACTATGTTTCATAGATCTAAGCAAACACACAAGAAATTTAGCCGGACATGTTAAACACGCAAGCATACACACATTCAATCGAAGACATAATGAAATCAATGAAGTAAAACACTTATCTTGATGTAAAATAGGGTATGAGAACCTTAAGATACTTTCCAAACCGGACTACATTTTTTTTAGGTTTTTACTCCACAAGTCTACCTCTTAAAATTCTGAAAATTCGATTTCTATATATAGTTTACATTCGCGACGACGCCGCTTTATAGTGGGACGCGTCGATCGCCGTCATTAGGGTTTCGTCTTGCCAAGTAATAGTTGGACGGCGTCACGTTGTAGTTGCGCCGCCGGGTTTCGATGAGTGACGTCGTCGATTCGGATCTAGGCCGCCCGAGATGAAAATTCTTCTTGACGCCTTTCTCTTCAAAGCGTGAAGCCGTGTGTGTATTTTAGCAAAAGTCTCTTGAGACGTCACAAATTTAATTATGTATGTAGGACGCGCCTCCTCGATTGTAACGCCGTCGGTGCAATTCCAAAGACTTGAGTGTCTTCGATATTGACTTAGCCATTTTCTTCATATATTCACTCCTTTTCGTCCAAATATGCATCATTCCAGCATTTTGCTTCCAAGAGACCTAAAAAGTGAAAAAGAACAAAATTAAGCAGTAACGGATATAAAAGTGGGCGATTAAGGGCTTAAATGACCCCTTAAAAGTGTACATTTTAAATCCTTATCAAATATCCCTACACTTGGTATTTGCTTGTCCTCAAGCAAATATGCTTTTGGCCAATCAATTTATAAGTTAGGGGACATGAAACATTGGTTTAACATAATTCACAACAAGTAAAAGCACCGCAATAGTCATAACAAGCACGGAAATTATATATTAGCACCTCACAAGGGGTGTTTGGATTCTCTCATCTCTCGGGTGTATATGAAATATAGTCAATGGAAATGGAAGATAAACACTCATTAACCGGTTATAGTACATAGATTACCATAGGCTTGAGACTAGATCAAACCTCCATCGCTTTGGCGTAAGCACCTAGGACCAACTATCTAAGAGGTCTTTAAAAGGGTTGTAATGTTAGGCTTAGGGTAGGGAAACAAATGATTTGTTTGGATATGCTATTTAGTGGTGGCAAGTCAAAAATCTTATGTTACAAGCATGAAAAGAATGGCGTTGCTAAGCTAAGACTCGACTCACTAAACTCTAGATACTTTGAAACAAACAAACAAACATAAATTTGAAGAAAGATGTATGATGGTAGCCCGTTTATTTATTTATTTATTTTTTTGAACACTTTTTTTTTAAATACACTTTTACTATACAATCCTCTACGATAACATCAAAATATAAGAGATTTATAGGAGCATCCCTACACTTGAGTTTTTATTACTCTAACACTAATTTGACCCGAATTGAAAAGATCAAAACACTTGGAGTACTTTATTACGTAAATAAAGGGAATTTGAATTTAACGTTCTTTCCAGTCACTCCATAAAGTTTTACTTTACCCATGACTCCCAATCGTCCCAAAACTGTGTACAAAAAATATGACTCGACTTAGCAACCATGCAAGTAACTAGATAATTGAGCTAAGGGTTTAGTATGATAACAATAATGCGCTAAAGGTGAGTGCATACAAGGTAGGCTAAGGCGATTTGGGTGTACATTTGGGGGTGGATTGTAAACAATGCTCTTCATTGATATTCCGGAAAACCGAAACATCACGAGAACCACGAAAAGGATAGGCTCCGAGGGGTTAACTAGGGGTATCGTGTACTAAAGATGAGTACATCGCAAGGGTGTGGGGGAATTACTCAACCGATGTGGAAGAAGTAATTATAATACGGGTATCAACCAAGGGTTATCTTAATGCCTCTGATCATTTAGTTATTCCTAACTACACAAGTGTATGTTGGGTTTATTGATTCGATGATACAAAACAATAAAGAATAAAACATCAAGGGCTTAATGTGACAAAGAAGAAATCTACAAAAAGATGGAAGAAATCTACAAAAAGATGGAAGGACTTGCTTGCAAAAGAAGATTTATTATTTAGTCCTTCGTAGTATTTTGTAAACCCTAATACTCTAGTATATAAAGAGGACATGGGGTGTAGGTTTTAAATTATGTCTTCCATAATGTAGATAAAGGTGTGTGTGTGTGTAACCTAGGGCGTGTAGTTTATTGTAAACGCCTAGGTTAGTTGTTTACCTCCAAGATCTAAGGTGTCTTAGATCCCTGTTACAGTTAGGTAACACGTATTATTCTGATCAAATAATATTTGGAGGAGATTGGGTGAAAGTAAAACCTTGTTCAATAACAAAGTATTCTTTTGATTATTCCGCTGTGAAACGTTTATTATCTTTGTTATTGTTAATCCCTAGCGCTCTAAAATGATCCATGGAGTCTATCAAACTCCACAATTGGTATCAGAGCTCGGGGAGCTCGTTACCTATGGATTCACAAGGTTTCTTGGCGAAAAAGAAGGAAGAAAATCGAGTATATGCAAAATTCGCAACTTTCTGCAGCACTGTTTTAAAAACACGATAACTTTTTTGTTAGCTGTTGGATCAAGAAAAAATTTTTGGTGGACGTTCTCTATATATTCATCTAACTTTTCACTGGAGGGATTGTCAATTGGAGCTTTCAGGAAAAAAGTTAAACTATGTCGAAGTCTGCTGCTGAAGGGTTTTTCAAAAATTCGATTTTTAGGGTTTTCATGCATATTCAACTTCTTGAATTTGTTTTACTTGTTCTAATTCTTGATGGAGGTTGTTTATACATTGAGTGGTGTTTATGATTCATGGTTAGAAGCAGATTTGCTAGTGTTTTTCGAAACCACTGCTAGTGTTTTCTCGAAACCACTGCTAGTGTTTTTCTCGAAACCACTGCTAGTATTTTCTCGAAACCACTGCTACTGTTTTCTCGAAACCACTACTAGTGTTTTTCTCGAAACCACTGCTAGTTTCTATTCGTATTCACTGCTATGCTAGAGTGTTTCTACTGCTTATATTCTCTATTTGTTGATAACAAAAAGGGGAAGATATGAGAAGAGATAGCATGGATTAAGGGGAAGACAAAGGAAGACAAGATTGTTTCATTCATGGTGAGATTTAATTATCTCAACTTCTGCTACTTCGTCTAGGGAAGTTCGTACAAGAACCGTGTTTGTTTTGTCATCATCAAATAGGGGAAGATTGTTGGGTTTATTGATTCGATGATACAAAACAATAAAGAATGAAACATCAAGGGCTTAATGTGACAAAGAAGAAATCTACAAAAAGATGGAAGAAATCTACAAAAAGATGGAAGGACTTGCTTGCAAAAGAAGATTTATTATTTAGTCCTTCGTAGTATTTTGTAAACCCTAATCCTCTAGTATATAAAGAGGACATGGGGTGTAGGTTTTAAATTATGCCTTCCATAATGTAGATAAAGGTGTGTGTGTGTAACCTAGGGCGTGTAGTTTATTGTAAACGCCTAGGTTAGTTGTTTACCTCCAAGATCTAAGGTGTCTTAGATCCTCATTATGCTTAGGTAACACGTATTATTCTGATCAAATAATATTTGGAGGAGAATGGGTGAAAGTAAAACCTTGTTTAATAACAAAGTATTCTTTTGATTATTCCGCTGTGCAACGTTTATTATCTTTGTTATTGTTAATCCCTAGCGCTCTAAAATGATCCATGGAGTCTATCAAACTCCACAGTGTAGTCTCACTAGCGATCTCGGAATGCATCACAAAACAAGTTCTAGAATCTATTATTCTACATGTACACTCTCGAAGCATTAAAGGTGAATGCTTTAATTCCTATAGATCTAAGGGCGAACCTTACATTTTTAGGGTGGAATTTGAGTGGTAAACGGTTTTTGTGCTAGTCATATAACTCCTATCCATGAGACGCTTTATTAAGACTAAAGTCCCACCCACTAAAGTCCCACCCGTACATGTCATGAAATTTTTTTAAATTTGATGCTAAAGTTGCTCTAACACATATTTCTCATGTGTTAGTTATAGGATTTCATAATCACATCAAAGCATAAACATATGAGGCGTATATAAATTTTTAGAGAGAGAAGGGAGATGTTCTAGAGATAGAAACACATGGAAGGTTAGATTCCAAATAAACATCCAACCCTCTCCTTGTGGGGAGAGGGCTATTTATAAACTAATCACGCCCCTACGGGCCATGGATCGTGCATATAATGGGTAAAGACCAGTCTTCCTCAACGGTGTTGCACTAGACTAAACTATGCTAATAACTCGACTAACAAATAACATAATGAACGATATGTCACGAGCTAACTTAAGCTAGATTATACATGGATGACCGATGCTTCACAATAGAATTTCTAATTCTAACAATCTCCCCTAAGGAGGTCACCCTATGATTTACATTGTGAATCCTAACATTCTATTTAATATTTAATCTTGAGCTCGAGACATCACATCATCAAAATATTAAAACTTTGTGCCCGAGGTGAATTCAACATTGTTCAACTACAATGTATATTTCGTGGAGGTTATAGAGTCGATCCACATTGATGACCTTTGAGCTTCAATAGACATCATCACCACGATTAATCTCAAAGATCACCCATTGTTGTGTTGCCAACATATGATGTTGTGACATTTGGACCAACATGCTCACATTCGGATCATGATTTATTCTCATCGAGTAGCGGAAGCTTTCGTTGATTCATGATATTGGCGAGCGTAGCGAAGCATGGAGTGAAAATATCGTAGTCGTTGATGCACTTATCATGATTTCTTTAGAAGTGAATGTGTTTGAGTGAGCATGCGGCTATGGATTGACCGCTTCATTCGATCACCCAAACGCCGGAGTACCGCATATGTGATTAGCAATAAAGCGCAAGAAAGTGTCTTTGATCACTTTACCGAATTGAGCTACACGCCCACGGTTCCCCGTTGATCAAGACAAGTCTTGCTCGTGATCGTAAAATTCAAGAATTTCCTTGATGTGGTTTCGCAATCAGACTAGTTGTTCTCAAACCGGAACGTCTCAAAGAAGACAACACGGAGTGAGTGAACTAGCGAATTGAGATTTTACTGATTGATGAAAAGAGATTTGAAAAACAATCGTATACCGCTCAATAGAAATTGTTTTTGCAATCATAAACACCTTTTATTTTGAGATATTAGTACACAGTCGATGTGCTAAGGAAAAGAGTTTTTAAGCACAACGACCGGTTTTTCAAAGGTATCCGTCAATCCATAACCCGAACCACGATTGATTCATAATTATGAATCGCCCCATTGTTTCGCTCGGTTGTCACATAGTTGATCTATTGGATAGATCTCACATGCCACCCACCGGAGCTTGTTTGATGTTGGCTCGAAGGCTTTCCATCTTCATTGTGAATATGTTAGCATATCACTCGGATGTTCGGCAATATCACAAGGATAATGCGTGGGACTCATAAGATATAATCTCCTTTCACATTGTGTGAAACAGAGAGTCTTCATGAAACGATGTCCTAATGAGATTTTGTGAATGATCTCTTGGCTCTAGACTCAATTGTGCACATTTGGTTCCTATGTGGGAGACTAGGAGAGGGTCTCTTCTTCAATATCAACAATCTCTAAGAGAAAGTTGATAGATTATGTAGGTTCCCGTGATAATGAAACAAGTCCTTTTAAGAGGAACTTGAGTAGCTTGGAAAGTTTAGTGCGGTCGTCCTTTGGGTCCATGACGTCTTGTCTTCAATACCAGTGTTACCTTAGTAACCACCAAGAGCAGATGAATTGAACCCGGTTTCACCTAAGGTTGAATTATTGGAGGGCTATTTCTTTTCACCCTTTCTCATTTCATTTCTTTTTCATTCTTCAACCCATTCAGTGCTTACCGAGACTTCATAACTAGAATCTTGTTGGATTTATTCCAGTTCTAGCTCTATCTCAGTCCGCACTCTTCCCATATCTCATTTTTCTCCTTTTTCATCATACCGAAAGACTTCTACACTATCTAGTAGATTATCCTCGGTAGATCCTCCGGTTCTGGCGGATCGTGGGAACTAATACCTAACCTCACCAGCCTTATAACTCCATGCATAAAGTAAAATGGTCGGTCTTTTGGTACAGTGCATTCTTTCATAAAACCAATTGAAAAATCATTTGGAAAAAACAATCAAGGTACTTGTGATATAAAATCAAAGCATTTTGTACCTTAATAGTTTTGATCATTTGGAAATGCTCCCCCTCAACATGTTCATATGATCTTGAAATTGTTTAGCACATGGAGGCAAGAGTTCTTTGAAATAATTTCTTGATCACAAATTCCGTAGAAAAGGCCATTTGATTTTCTTGGTAGATTCTCCCCCTCAATATGTGCATCGGATATTTGAAATCATTTTATCACATAGAGGAAAGAGATCTTTTGAAGTACAACCATGATTACCAAGTATTTAGAAACCATTTAACACACAATCAAGGTACCTTATGTTAAAACATGAAAAACTTTGTACCTTGAAGATTTGTATTAGTTATGAAATGCTCCCCCTTAATATATGCTTTGAGATTCGAAAAGAGTTTAGCACATATTAGAGCAAGATGCACTTTGAGACAAAAATGGTCATCTTATATCATCTTTCATATTTATATCACATTTTCTCCCCGATCAAAATTTCAAATCCTTTGAGATTTTGGATCTCAAGTGATTTAAATATGTATGAAACAAAACATTTGTTGGAGAAAATGTGTCCGGTTTTATATGATCCGAAGTGGACAACATGTAATTTCCTTTTAGATAAAAAGGAAACCACAATACATAACCTAACACTATTACATACATTATTGTTGTTCATAGTACATACACCACATTATACACATCACAATACAAACGGAAACCGCTCCGGAAGATGACTTCATTCAGTTCTTTAGCGACTTGTAGTGACCTTCACGAAGTCTACCACCCACAAAACTTTCCGTGTGCGATAAACTGTCTAGTCTTTAGTCTACGCCCGATCGCAGCTATGAACTCTTCACACCTCTTTAAATCTGTTCGCACTGTAATTTGGTTTTGATCCACGGCTTCAAGTCGGTCTTTATTTCTTTCACCCTTGAGTCCAATTCTTCTTCAACCATCTTGAGTGTGCCATCACTGAATTTGTATAATTCACACAATCTCATTAACATTCTTTGTGAGGTCACTAGTTTTACAACACAAGCTTAAAAGAGAAGAGGCGGATGAACAATATACAAACACACATACGCGTAAGACAATGAAGAAAGGTTATGCGTGAGTATGTGAAAGAGAGTAAATTGAACAACCAACCCTCAAGTGAGGGTTATACAAGAGTATTTATAGGCAAGGAGCTAGGGAAACACTCCCACTCCTTCCCTTTTCCTTATTGGACATGGGCATAAGCTTATGGGCCTTCTACATAAGCTAGACCTTAAACAAACATAAAGGCCATAATAAGCTACCTATTACAAATGAGTAACAAACACTTGAATTAAGGTTTAGGAGTGATTCCAACAATCTCCCCCTCAAGTGTTGGTGATGAAAAATGGTGAAGGCGTTGATGTAATAGTAGCTTTGACGTCTTCTGACATTATTCTTTCTTGTGAGAAGGAATGCCTTGATTCGAACAATCTCCCCACAAAGTGGGCGTATAAGTGGAATTCTAGAGAGAGAAAGTTAGAGGTTTAGGGAACTTAGTGAGAGAAAGTGAAAGATATTATTATGAGCTCCAACTCTCTACCTTGGGAGGTAGAGAGTGTTTATAGTCTTACAATAAAACGCCACACGGTGGTGTGGATCGTGCATCTGATGGGTAAAGACCCGTCAGTCCTCCACGGTGTTACTTAACTAGATACTACTTAACTTAAAATAACTAAGACTACGAGCTTTAACGATTACATTTACTTGAGGTGACCGACTCTTTAATATCCTGGAATTTCTAATTCCTAACAATCTCCATCTAAGGAGGTCACCTCAATCATGTACTAAAATTACATTGAATACAAATGATTTTACATTAACAATTGTTCTTGCATTCTTGATGTAGTACTTTGTTCAAGCTCGTGAGTCATAGATTCCACTCATTGCATGTTTGGTTAATCCAAGTGGAGGTCTTTACTTGATCCACGTGATAATAAATTTGAGCCGACTTTTGAGATCATCACTAATAAAAATCTACGAGACATCCATTGTGGTTTTGGTATTATGTGATGTTGTGACTTTAGGACCGACATGCTCACATTCGGATCATGATATCTTCTCATCGAGTAACTAAGCTTTCGCTGATTCATGATATTGGCGGCAGTAGCGAAGCATGGAGTGAAAATATCGTAGTCATTGATGCACTAATCATGATTTCTTTTGATAAGAATGTGTTAAGTGAGCATGCGGCTATGGATTGACCGCTTCATTCGATCACCGCAAACGTCGGGTGTACCGCATAAAGCAGTTAGCAATAAAGCGCATGAAAAGTGTCTTTGAACACTTTCGTTGAATTGAGGTACACGCCCACGGTTCCCGTTTATCGAGACAAATCTTTCGTGATCGTGTATAATTCAAGAATTTCCTTGACGGGGTTTCAGAATCGCTCTAGCCGTTCTCAAACCGGAACATCTCAAAGAAGACAACACGGAGTGAGTGAACCAAATAAGTAGAAATTTCATTGATTGATGAAAAGAGATTTGAAAGACAATCGTGTATTACTCAATAGAAATTGTTTTTGCAATACAACGAAGGTTTTAATGAAAATCAATTATCAATCATAAAACACCTTTGATTTGAAATATTGAACACGGTCAATGTGCTAAAGAAAAGAGTTTTAAGCACAATGACCGGTTTTCAAAGGTATCCGTCAATCCATAACTCGAACGTGATTGATTCAAAGGATTGAATCGCCCATGTTTCGCTCGGTTGTCACATGGTTGATCTATTGAATAGATCTCACATGCCACCTACCAGAGCTTGTTTGATGTTGGCTCCATAAGGCTTTCCATCTTCATTGTGAGTATGTTTGCATATCACTCGGATGCTCCGCAATACCACAAGGATAATGCGTGGGACTCAAGATATAATCTCTCTTTCCACATTGTGTGAAATGAGAGTCTTCATTGAAAGTGTCCTAATGAGATTTATTGATGATCTCGTGGCTCTAGACTCAATATGTGCATATTTGGATCTGTCTGTGGGAGACTAGGAGAGGGTCTCCTTCTTCAATATCAACAATCTCTAAGAAAAGTCGATAGATAATGTCGGTTCCCGTGAGAATGAAACAAGCCCTTTAAGAGGAACTTGAGTGGTTTGGAAAGTTGAAGTGCGGTCGTCCTTCGGGTCCATGACGCCTTGTCTTCAATACCGATATTACCATCAAGAGTATATGAATTGAACCGGTTTCGCCTTAAAGTTGAATATATGGAGGGCTATTTGTTTTCACCCTTTTCTCATTCAATTCTTTTAATTCTTCAACCTCTTCAATGCTTACCGATACTTCATAGCTAGAACCTTGTTGGGTTTATTCCAAGACTAGCTCGATCTCGGTTCGCACTCTTCCCATATCTCATTTTTCTCCTTTTATCATCATACCTAAGGACTTCTACACTAACTAGTGGATCGTCCTGGTAGATCCCTCCGTTCTGGCGGATCATGGAACCAATACCTAACCTTATCATCCTTATATCACCGTACATAAAGTAAAGTTGGTCGGTCTATTTGGTATTGTTCATTTGCCATTTGAACCAATTGAAAACCATTTGAAAATCAATCCAGATACTTGTGATATATTATCAAAACATTTTGTACCGAATTGTTTTGATATTTTTAGAACAAGTGCTCCCCTCAACATGTGCATCAATTGTTTGAAATCGTTTTGCACACGGAGGCAAGAGGAAGAATTTACTTCTTTGATTACCATTTTCTAAAAGATATCAACACCACTTCCCTGATCAAATCAAGTAGATAAAGCATTTCCGGGAAGGATGAGGTTTTCATAAGTTTGCTCCCCCTCAATATGTGCCTCGAGATTTGAAAAGAGTTTTGCACATACTATAGGGAACCTGCACATTAAGATAAGTGGTCACGTTTCAAATCATGGGTTTAAGATAGATGCTCCCCCTCAACATGTGCATGGAAAATTTGAAACCGTTTGTCACATGTGGGAAGGAGAGCTTGTACATCCTTATAAAACCATTTACCGAACTATCAGTTTAATTCCAATTTAAATCACACATTCTCCCCCGATCACAATTATCAAATCATTTGAGATTTGTGATCTCTTATAGATTTAAATTGATTTTGAAAGCTTTAAGGGAATTGTGTCTTGATTATGAAAGCGTTTAAGCGATAAGGATCGGATTTTAAGACTTTAAAACTCCATTGATAAAACATGCATGTATATCTTTTGAAAACAATTTAATGCCAAATAACTTTTAATTTAATTGAAATCATTCTCCCTCAATCAATGACATAGGTTGTTGATTGAGAGATTGATATTTTGACAAATAAGTCGAGATGATTATCAAAATAGAGTCCGAGTTATTTTTCAAAGCAGTAGTTTTCATCGGATAAATGTTTATAGAATCGAGCATGGAATTTTGAAAACATGATAAAGTATGGCTCGTTCTTTCTTTAAAAGCGGGTTCTTGCTTGAGATGACAATAAGCCATTGTTTTACTTTCTCTCAAAAATAATTTTTTTTAATTTTTGATTTTTTAAAACATTCGAACAACATCTAAAGTCCCGTGTCATTCTTTGAATGACATCACAAAGACCGTAGATATTATCGAATCGAGGAAAACATGACAAAAGACAATATTTTGGAAATTTTCAAGATTTTTCAATTTTATGGATTTTTAAAGTTTTATATATATATATATATATATATATATATATATATATATACACACACACACACACATATATATATATATATATATATATATATATATATATATATATATATATATATATATATATATATATATACAGGAGGCATTTGGCATTAATGCCACCTCAATGCCACCTCATTGCCACCTCAATGCCACATAAGCATTATTGGTCCAACTAAGCAATTTATTAATCCACCTATAATTTTGGTTTTAATGTATAATTTATATAAATTTTAATATTTTTTGTAAAATTCGTTTTTATAAAAAATGTGAATGGTGAATTTGAACTTGGGTTGTTTCTAAGAGTAACAAACATAATTACCACTAGACCAACACATTTTTTGATTATAACTTGAAAACCAATTTATAAATCTCTACAACACCATTTTATCTACAAATATTATATTTCACATATCCATTCCTTAATTATAGTTAAAGATTTATAAACTTTAACCTAATCTTATATAATATTTGAGCATATCTATTCCTTAATTATAGTCACAAATTAATTAAATTTCTACCATAATAATCCTATACAAAATTTTCCTGGATAATTTTTATTTTGCTCTCGCTTATTATGTTCTTAATTTTGTATAACTTTGTGCATATTATGTGTGTTTGCGGTACATAAACTTTTGTTCGGAGAAGCATACCTTCGTTCAAAGATCGATCATAAGTTTTTTTATTAGCCGATGATATTTTTGCTTTTGACATTTATCATATATGTTCTTGCAATGATGAAATTATTTTTGTTTAGTTGTATGATTTTGTAGGTCAATGATATACAAATTGCTACTACCATGCGTGTATCACTATTTACAATTTTCGCAATGGTTTAATGTATTGAACGTCATTAACCCTAAATCTTAAGCACGTTTGATTTTTTTTTGTTCTATTAAATATGTTTTGGCATTATATTGATAATAATACCTTATGTAAAATAATAATTTGTAGCTCTAGAAGAAGATACAAAAGCGTAAACATGATCGAACTTAGCATCAACTCGATACATAAAATGGTGCAATTTATACACATGTGGTTCTATATATTACTTGAATTCTGTGACATTTTGTTGGTAACTCATATTTGAATGGAAGCTTCTCTATCGAAACGTGTAAGGTCTTGATGTTGGTTATATTGTTTTCGTAGTCAATGTAGTTTTGTAATCACTTCATGTTTGCTACTTGCTGTATCTCAAAGGCATCTTCTCACCAAGTAAGACCTCATCATTAACAATGGGTGGGTTGTGTTGGTCCGATAATGGGTCAAAACAGTTCCATTTAAATGGTGTCAATGACTTGCTAACACTTTATGGTTAGAGTAAAATGATATAAAGATAAAAATAATTAAAAGTCAAGGTAGTCAAAATTGATAGAAAGTGATTAGCTAGGCGCTAAGGTAAGGCGTTTTCAAGAATCGCCTTAGATCACAAAAATCCATGCGTTTCTTTGAAGTTTTCGTTGTTTTTATGTTCGGTGACCATGTCCAAGTGCTCATGACCATATTTGGCTTGGTTTAGTGGCAAGTGGCAAGTCAAGTGCTCGATGGCCATGTCCAAAGTTTTAGTTTTAGTGGCACATTGAACTTTCGGTTGTAACTCGAACCTTCATTTGTCTGTTGAACTTTCGGTTGTACGCTAAACTTTATTAATTGTCTTTTATTTTGAAAGTTTATAATTTTTATTTGGACCATTAATGCTATGTTTGTTACTCTAATTATGTTGGATGCATTAATAGTTCATTATATTTTGGTTTCATAATATTTAAATTGCTTACCTTTATAAAGTTGAATGACTATGATGATCGATTTAATGTATGAGATGTAATGAGCTCGGTTTCATATTGCAAAGAATGATGATGGTTGTGGACCGATAATATGTGGCGGTAGTGGTGATGGTGGCATGGATCCACTTTATTTGCCGAGATAAAGGTCAATTTCATCGCTTATAAATGCGACCATCGAATTTCCATCTACTTCTTGAATGCAAGCAATAAGTCGGATTGGAAAACAAGGAACAATAATCAAGTCAATCTGCTAGCTAGCGGTTGCCCTACGTGTGTTATCGTATCACACATGTACTCCTTTAATTTATAATCATCTTATTTAGTTTCTTAAAATCATATATCCGAACAATGTTATTTAATGATGATGTGGATATGCGAGGAGAAGCTATGAAGGTTTAGAACCCGTGGTAGTATCTGCCAACTCCAATAAGTGTTGTGGATATGCAGGGGTGTTTGGGTATGCTCATTTAAAGGGCTTTGAGGTGAAATTTTGATGGTTCAAAGTGTGATGACAAATTGCTAAAATTGTTGCAGTTCAGTATTTTGAACAAAGATATGCCTGCAGCAGAATATGGATGAACCATGTACACCATTCGGCGAAGAATCAGGACTTTGCTCATGAAAATGGAAAAGAGATATAATTAGCTCATTATTTCAGTCTTTACTCTATATATAATGATACGCTTAAACTTATGTCACTACCTACTGTGACTTGATAGAAGTGAAGACAAACTTTGGCGGTTGTAGTCATGGTTTAAGAATCATTTGTATGTTTTGTTGGTTGGCAGGGAGCATGGTTTGTCAGTTGATGGTGATTCACAAGGTATGGAGCGACTTCTCGGGGCTCTATCTACTCATATGTGGCCTGGAATGGTCTTAAAATCAGGTGATACTATAAATCAACCTTCATTACCTGAACAAGAAGGTTTGCATTCAAATTTGGTTCTTCTAAGTAGAGGTAGCAAAATGAACGGGTTAGGTAGCGGGCAACTTTTTGGCACGGGTGACACAGAACTCATGTTGCAAAATACACGGGTTAGGGTTTTATGCTCTACTATGGGTAACGTTTAACCATAAACTGGCATGGTAGCTTTTAAATTTAGTAGCTTAGTTTTTCATTAGCTCTCATAAGCTTTGTTATCCAAACAAACCTATATTCACAGGAATAATAGCTTAAGTTCCCATAGGCTCCTATAAGCTTGCGTGCCAAACACTCTTTAACCTTAATCCACCTTGTCTAACAAGCCACTAAATTCTTTCTCATTTCCCTGTTGCAGATTCATCAGATGAAGAAGAACCCAACTATGAACTCGAGTATGAATTATTAATAATGCATTTTTTTGTGGTCACAGATAAATAAATTGCGATGCGCCAATCAAGTTTGGTGGATCATTTATGGCATCTATAGAAGGGATGCGGAAGTGGCGGCTCTCATGCCTAGATTTGTGGAAGAGTGTCCAGTTCTGCTGCCAGTTCTTCAAATGGGCTTAATAGTGACATGGCTTTTCTACCTTCAATAAGGATTTCCATAAAACGTGAAGCACTTATTTTTTAACAAACAATTTATGCAAAACATTTGGGCATATAACCAAATGTTTAGTAAGACCTTCTTAGGTAGCCCAGTTTATGTTGGACAACATATATAAAGCAAGTACCTGTATATTAAAATTCTTAGTTCACTGATATTTATGTAGTAAAATTCTTTCATGGTAAAATCATTAGTATTAGTATAAAAATGATATAGCAGAGTTTCTAGGCACTTTATTACTTTAATGGTAAATTTCATAGAGGTGTATGAGGTTCTTGCTTTAAAGACATGTTTCAGGTGACAGTAGTAGTTATTAAAGACATGTTTCATGGTCAATTTCTGTTGGACATCATATATAAGCAAGTACCTATATATTAAAATTCTTAGTTCACTGATGTTTATGTAGTAAAATTCTTTCATGGTCAAATCATTAGTATTAGTATAAAAATGATACAGGAGTTTCTAGGCACTTTAATGGTGAATTTCACATAGGTGTATGAGGTTCTTGCTTTAAAGACATGTTTCAGGGGAAAGTAGTAGTTATTAGAGGGTAAGGGCCTAAAGGGTGACTCGATGCGATTGAAATGTCGACACCAACAGCGTGATAACAGGGCACCCGTTAAAGGTACTTTCTTATCCTTGAAAAATTTTCAAGTTTCAGTTGGTGTGTTTACATTTATTTTCAAGGTTTGGCTCTATGTGGCGTACAATTGTAATTGTAACTTAACAAGTCCAGTTGGGACTAACTGAAAGTGGATATATGATCACGATAAACATCAGCAAAAGAAGAATACATCTACCATTTACAGTTTCATATGTCTTTTTGCAGACAATATGGAGCGACGTCTTCAATAACAGGTTTGCTACTAAGGTCTGATCTACTTTTGCTAGAATCGGACATGTTCTTTGAGGGCGACACTCCATATTTCACGGTTGTGCTTCTGTCACCTTTATGCTTTACTGATTTCATACACGGGACTAGCTACATTTCGAAATTGTAGGTTGTATAAATGTGCATTGTTCATAAAAAAAACAGTATGTGTTGAAGCTTAGGATTGGCAACTTCAATATTAAAAAAAATTAGGGGTTGCAAGATATTAAAAAAGTATATAGTTAGCACTGTTAGGTTGCAAGATATTAAAAAAGTATACAGTAAGCATCGACAACCCCTGCTCTGCTACATTTCAAGGTTGTATGATTTTTTGATTGACTACTACAAAAAAAATTTGTATCATTACAACTTATTGCTTAATACTTCGCACATTGCAGAATATTCTTCTGAATCTTGGTCAAAGGTTTGGATCAGAGCTCGATCGTGTGGCCATTGACGTTGCAATGCTAATTGCAATGGTATATCCATTTTTTCTGTTTTCTGTCTTTTCTGAGTTATTATAGTGTAGCATTCATTTGTTTACATATTGCAGATTGTATGCAGATCTTGAGAGCAGATTGGACGAAGAGGGGATATAACTATAACATATAGTCATCGCTATTGAACAGCCTGTCCAGGGGATTAGGTGTTCTTTGCAGATTTTGTTACATCTTGGGCTTTCGTCGTCATCGAACACTTCTCTAAAGGTATTACAGTTTTTTGATAACTTGCATTCTACTGAGTTAGTGTACTTCTTTTGGCTGCGATATAAACATTTAAAAGATAACACTGAAGCTAATTTAAGATTACATAACACTTAAGTCACCCAATATTCAACTTTAGATTTGATAATGCTCATTAAATCCTTATGTATTTGATATTTTAAAATTGCAATTGATCAACACAACTTTAATTTACTGTCAAAAAATGTAAGTTTCTATCTTATCCACTTGGTAATTTTGGTCATTGCAGCCCCAAATACATTGAAGACGTGAGAGCAACCGAAGAAGTTACGTTGGAAAAAGGTTTAAAAGGTCGAAAAAATTTCACCTTGATTCACCTATATTTGTTTTGCGTATAGGTTTAGATATTTGTTCAAAACTCGGTGATGTTATGGGTGTAATTGGGATATTTGATTCAGCCAAATAAGAAGGTATAACTATAGGCCAATATCATTATGTTGAGATTTTGTATCTTTGTTCTTCGGCTACCATAGGTGTTGTGCAGCTAGCAAAAAGTGGGAGATCACATACTAATCTGGATGAAAGATCTTGATACCAAGAGAAACTATATTATTTAAGTTAGATGCATCTGAATGTATATATGTTGTATATATATGGTTATCAAGATTCAATGAAGCATCACTAGCTACAGAGACCATAAGTTATAGGATTAGGAAATGGTTAACTTCGCGTGAAAATTAATTTTGTTTTATGTATCGGAGATGTAAACAATTGGGTTGGTTTTAGTACCATGAGAAATGTGCTCAAATACATTTTAGAAACTCTTGCGTATGAATCGACTGACCAACCCGTGAAGAAATCTTTAACTGAATCAAGCTTTTATCCACCATTAAAACTTGATTTCATCGTTCTTGCAGGTGGATTCCTCCGAGAACTACGAGCAAACAACATTCTCTTTGAAAAGATCAAACTACCAAATAATCTTGGAGATTTATTTCATTTTCTCCGATATGAATCTATCATAAAGCGTGGCGACTAACAACAAACTGTTTATTGCAGGAAAAAGGGTTACACAACGGTGTTGTTATTTGTAACACTTGATGGGGAAATCATGGCCGATGTGGCTGAAGGCGATGTAGGAGCTATCGATCATGCAGTTTTTGCTGCTCGCACGACCTTTGATGAGGTCCCATGGCCTAGAATGACTACATATGTAAAATTACATTGTACGCTCATTTCTTTTAATCTCTGTGAATATTAAACTTTTTTTATTTAGTGATTTGTAACTGCATCTTCAGCTTTACATGAAAGATCATGGGCTGCAAAGCCATCAGCAAATCCGACTGGAATGACGCTAGCAGTAACAAGACTGCAATGGTCTCAGTAACATCAACGTCGCTGCAGAATGGCAACAGGCACATGCAAGGCTAAAATGCAGCAGTAAGGCTGCAATGCCGACAACAAGATGCAAAATCAACAACTTTAGGTATTTTGAATAGTTTTTTATAATGTAAGAACATTGATTGAGGGTAAGCAGTAGTAACCCACTAAGAGAAAATTATTAATTACAAAAATTTAGTACAAAAGCTTACGTTAAAATACTTTTCTAATGATGGCGTTCTCTTCATTTGGGGATAAAGATAAAAGGGTGTCAAAATAGATTGCATAGTGTTTGGATGTAAGCTGGTAGAGGTTGTGATAGTCAGATGAAAATTGTTCCAAGTGTTTGGCAAATTCTAATTAGCTAAGAACTTAATGATAAAATGAGTAAAAGGTATATTCATTTACATTGTTAGATACTTTGGATTTACAATATCAATTATCGAAGCACGGTCTTGGAAAAGCGGATATAGATTGTTGTATGGACCAAAGACTACCTTACAATGATACTTTAAACAAGGTCAACATTTTTACTTCCTGTTTAAAAGTTGAAGTTGGACTAACATATATGAGGATAACAGATTTCTCATAAACATCCTTAACTGTTTAGTTCAAGTCCGAGAATTTCCCAGACCATTATATGTTGATAGACTTTTGGGGCTTGCGTTTAAACATTAAACCTATGTTTTCACGTTTTCTTATACTTAATCTTGCCAGCTACTTAAAAACTTTCAATCAATATATGTGATGTGGTCGTCCGTCTTGAGGATTATGACGCAAAGATGATCATAGGTAGCTGTTGAGAACGTTAGCTTAGTTGGCAGGTTCATGAGATTGTTTTTTTTTAAAATGTAGTACCAGTAATGTAAAATTCATGGACGAGGTGATATTAGTCATTACATAAAGTAATATTTCTCAAAGAATCAGAATTTGCTAAACACTCGCTCACCATTTTAATATCCCAGTCTTACAATTTTTAGAGAACATTAGCACTTTTGAACATCTACAACTTTACAAACATACATAAATTTCATAATGTTGTAAAAATTATATATGTTGTGTTACTAACCATCCACGCAAACCATACAATTATTTATAATATTGTTTGACAATTCTAAAAATGTATTTCGATTAACAAAAACAACAAACAAATAATTATAAGTCATGCCGCCCATTGGTGGCTTAAACTAGTATATATATATATATATATATATATATATATATATATATATATATATATATATATATATATATATATATATATATATATATATATATATATATATATATATATATATATATTGCGAAAAGATATTTACAAGAGATAGATGAGCATAGACCTTTACTCCTCGTCTTCCTCCACGAAGACGTTTGAGTGTTTCGGTTGAAGGCTTTTCAAGCCAAGACGTGGAAGAATAAACTCAAACGTTCTCTTGGAAGAGCTTTGGTGAAGATGTCTCGCTACCGATATTCGAGACCTCACAAAATAGAGTTCTACCACACCTTTTCCACTTGTTCCCGATGAAATGATGTCGATGTCGATATGCTTTGCTCGAGTGTTGAACGTTGTTGCATGAGAGAGCAATAGCGGTTTATTATCACAAGATGAGAGGATTTTGTTGAATTCAAAGCCATAGTCGATAATCGAGATCTCATCCATAAGATTTGAGCACAACAAGATGACATAGCTATGTATTCAGCCTCTAGTAGAAATAAAGTACTCATTTGCTTCTTTGAAGACCGGCTCACAAGCTTATCACCCAAAACTAAGCACCTCCGGACGCATTTCGACGTGTATCTTGACAACCGCATGATCGGCATCTACATAGGCCGTTAGTGACATACCGGTGTCCTTCGGGTACCATAGTCCCATATTGATGGTTCCTTGGAGATACCGAAGACCCGCTTAACCGCTTCAAGGTGCTTTTAGTAGGCTTAGGCGATATCTAGCACACATGCACACAATGAACAAGATGTCGGTCTACTATTATGTGAGGTACATCGGGATCCTATCATACTCACGATATTTCGTTTGATGCGCCATGATCCCCGAGTGGTCCTCATCCATTTTAGTTCGTTCAATCATGGGGTGTCAATGGTCACTAGAATCAAATCCAAATTTCTTTAAAATCTCATTTGCATATTTAGATTGATTTATGAAAATGCCTCCGGACTTTGTGAAATTTGTAATCCCAAGAAAAATGACATTTGTCCCATCATTGACATTTGAAATTTTGAGCCCATTTCATTAGAAAACGATCACATTCCATTGGGTCGGTCGAGGCAAAAATAATATCATCAACATAAATTTGAGCGTGAATTAAATGTTTGCGACTTTACGGTGAACAAAGTAGGATCAATCGCTCCTTTCTTGAATCCGGTAGATTGAAGAAACTTTAACAACAGATCATACCATGCTCCGGGAGCTTGCTTCAAACCATATAGGGCCTTTTTCAAGCGATAAACATGAGTAGGATGCTCAATTCACAAAACCCTACGGTCGGTCGACGTAAACCACTTCTTTCGGATCTCCATTAAGAAATGCGGTTTTCACGTCCATCGATAAACAACCATGTTCTTGCTAGCGGCATTAGCCAAGAAGATTACGATCGCCTCGATACGAGCAAGCTGGAGCAAAAGATTCCTCAAAGTCTATACCTTCTTCTTGACGATAACCTTTAGCCACTAACCTAGCCTTATTTTTCAAAACATCACCATGCTCATCAAGCTTTACTTTGAAGATCCACTTAAGAGCAATGATCATAGCACAACTGGAGTTGGTACTAATTCCCATACATCTAATCGATCAAACTTATGAATTTCATCTTGCATGGCATTGAACCAAATTGTCTTCATTCATAGCAGGTTTAACATCTTTAGGTTCGATCTTTGAGAGTACAGAGTTAAAGAAGCACCATAAGGCATCAAGCAAGTTGTTTACAGTGGATACCCGGACGAGAAGGATTTCCAATGATGTTGTCTAATGGATGATCGTGAGTCCATTTTCCGAGGTGTTCATGTGGTAGTTGTTGAGGGTCAAGTAGCGAGTCGATGTCTCCAGAAGATGGTTCGATGAAGATTTAGGAGCAAATATGTTTTCAAATGGAGCATGTTCAGAGTAGCAAGGGATTAACTTCATCATTGATGCGAGTAAAGTTCCATGATGTACATTTGAAGAATGATGATTTGTTGATGAGGCGAAGGATCGATGGCAGGTGCGCTTCTTGACTTAATGATATTGAGGCGGAAGGATTGACATCATTCTCGTGAATATGAGCGACCTCGTTGTAGAAATCGACACCTTATTAGTACTTGGCTCATAAAGTTCATCAAATATAGGATCAAACAATTTCTTTAAATCATCTTGGATGGAGGTACATATGGAGATCTTTGGAGAGGAATAAGGTACAAGGATGAACCAATGGGATTGCTTTGAAGTGCGGGTCCTGAGCTGGATTGTCCAGAGCCATTTGACCGTCGACTCATCAAACGTAACGTGAATTGTTTCCATGATATTTCGGGTTCTTTTGTTGTAGATTTGGTATCCTTTTGGTTAGATGCATACCCAACAAATACTCCAATGTCTCGCTTTAGCTCTAAGTTTGCCTAAGTCTTGTCCTCATTAGTTGGATAACACAATGCACCAAACACACGAAGGAAGAGAGATTAGGTTTTTGTTGTGGACAAGTTCATATGGAGTTTTCCATGAACGGTGTGAATCGGGAGCAGTTTGTGTGTAGCATGCGGTGGCAATAGCTTCAGCCCAGGAGAAACATTGGAACCTTTGAGTAAATCGGCATAGTTCTAGCCGCTTCTACAAGAGTTCGATTGTCTTTCAACTACACCGTTACATTGAGGAGTTCGTGGAACACTTCTTTGATGGTTGATTCCAACGTTTTCATAAAATTCACTAAGTTGTTTGTTAACAAACTCGGTTCCATTATCTGTTACGATAATTACGCGGTTTTGTTAAGTCGAACTGCAATTGTTTGATGAGTTTGATGATGATATCGAGTTTCATCCTTTGTCCTTAAGAACTTGACCCTGTGAATCTAGAGTAATCATCAACCACAACTAACACATATTTCTTCCCAAATATATTATGCACCCTCATTGGTCCACATAAATCCATATGAATTGTATGAAGAACTTCGTGTGAGTTAGTAGGTTTGGGTTTATGGGCATACTTCTTGCTTTTTCCCAATTGACATCTTTGAACAAAGATGATCCTTTTCATACTTGAGTCTAGGTAAACCTACAACTAAGTCCTTTACAAGAGATCATTGATGGTGCAAGTTCAAGTGATTGAGACGACGATGCCATAACCATGAGTTTGTTTTAGAAGCCTTTGATAGCAAGCAAATTGGAGAAGACTTCATCATATCTTCAATAGAGATGGTGTATAGATTTGAACCACGTGAACCTCTTAAAAGTTCCTTACCATCAAGTTCTCTAACGAAGGCGGTATGTTTTCAAGGCTACTTCTAGATCGAGAATCGCAGAATTGACCAACAGAGAACAAGTTATGACCAAGACCTTCTACATAGTAAACCACGAGATAACACTTTTGCCAACAACATAATCTCCATAACCCATAATAGCACCGAAATGATCATTCCGAATCTAATCGTCTCCGATGAATTTGCTCACGAAGTTCATGAGCATGACCGAGTGCATGATCATATCTTGGAGCAACTGAGTCCGGTACCACGTAAGCGATTTGAGCGATCTGCGGTTGAACATGCACAAGAATGGATAAGCGGATAATTGGGATCCCCATGTAAGAATGGGTTCCATTTGGTTAGTAACAATGGTTGGAACACCCACATCGAAATAGAAGCATTCATATCGTAAATTAAGGCAATGGAATCATTATGAATAGATGCAAGACTAGTGATCAGATATCCCTATTCAAAGTGCGCTCACTTCTTAAGGAATAGTTCTACCGGTAGGCATCCATTTTCTAGTGGGCATTGTCTCGATTAGTCTTATGACCAACATGTATCCAATGAAAGTCTATCTTACTAAATGTTCTTCTGTGGGTTTCCTTTGTTTTCTAACTTTCTTTTGTTTTGCCTTTTAGCCTTCTTAGCATGATTTTAGCATTAACAATATTAAGCGGACAATTAACATCATTAGGCAAAACATTAACAACACATTCATGATTAGAAGCGAAATTCAAGCGAGACATCAATACAAGGTTTGCAAATAGTATCGAATTCAAATTAATTACAATGCGCCAATGGCTAATACTAGAATCAACACGATTCGCTTTATTCGACTCAAACTTAAAGTTCCTAGGTAGGTCTTCTACTTTCTTCCAATGCACATTCTTAGCTTGCGAGGTCATGTCCTTCCTTGTATTGTCTTGAGACTTTGACCGCTTGCTTTAATGTCATGATTACTCTTGTAGAGGAATGGGAACATTAGTTGGTTTTGCTACTCTTTGCATCTCCTGTTTAGATGTTACGGGATCCGAATTACATGTAGGCACACGAGGTTCACTTTCTTAAAACTAGAAGTCTTGGGATTTGTACTCCTAGAAGGCACACAGGTTCTCTTTCTTAGCATTGATGATCCGAATCGAACTACTTAAAGGCACACTAAGGTTCACATTCAAAACATTGGGCATCAAATGAATATCATACTTGGCACTAGGCATCGAACATGGAATCAAAGGATTAACTCTCTCACCTAAGGACTTTGGGCATATTGTGATTAAGCATTCTAGAATTTCTTGAGATCGTTTGGCATATAAGCATGCATGCCCAATTGCATTGTCAAGTGCTTTCTCTAATTTATCCTCTTCAACAATCTCACGTAGACATTCTAGACAATCCTTAAGGGATGAGAAATAAGTTTGAATAGCAAGTTTGTTATTCACGAGATGAGGGGACATATTTCACAGACAAAGCATATTTATTACAAGAGTGAACCTTTGATACACCATTCTCCCCGTTGGTCATTGGCATCTTCCCTTTTATCTGACTCTTTAGATTCTCAATTTCTGTTTGTAACGAGGCTACCGTTTCGTTATTTTTGTTATGAGTGACCTTTATAGATTCAAATAACTCATTGAAATGACGTTTAACCTTTTCATTTTCTTCTAGAAAACTTTCGTTTTCCTTTTGTAATGCATTTACTAAGTTTTGAAGATGAAACGTTTGAGAGTTACGAGAATCTAGAGGAGGAGGCATTTGGGAGCTGTCATATTGTTCGTTTGACCCTTTAATTGAGAGATTTGGGCTTTCAACTTTTCGATCGTGTTGCAATGAGCTTGAATTTGTTCATCACGTTTGTTAATTTGAAAAGCTGCTTCAAACTACGGAGCATCGAGGATGTCTTGAAATTTGAAGTTTTGACATTTTCTTTAAGATGTTGATATTTTAGTTGTAAATTAAAATGCACAACTTCTAGTTTAGAAAATGTTTAACCAAATTGTCGTGATCATCCATTTCAATTTTCTCATTTAGTTCGAATTAGTTTTTCAAGCTCAATGACACGATCATGGGAGACTTTCGAGACAGCAGATAGTTCATGAAATTGGGAAGCATTAATAGAACAATTTGTAGCGGTGAAAAACATATCTTGAGCAACACATTCGATAATAAGAGTCTCATTTAATGTATGCAAGTTCTTCCTCTCAATCTCATTTTATTTTAGTGCTCGCTCATAGTCACTAACTTCAACTATCATTGCATCAAATTCCTTTTCCATTCCCTTAATATCAATTATCTATCCCCTTTTAAGACTCTCAAAGTGATCTTTTAGGAGTTTAAAGAAAGGCATGACCTCAGTTAAATAGCATTCTTTTGTTTGTTCAAAACCCTTTCCCTTGATTATCCCATGGGTGTGATCCTTTTCTTACAAGTTTTCTCAAAATCAACAAATAGTTGAAAAATAACATATTGGTGATTAAGGTCTTGCTTTTAGTAGCAATAGTTCTAGGAACTAGATGCATTGGTGTATTGGGAGGATACTGATCGCTTTAGGCATTTTCCTAAGGGAGGGTTCGTTACAACAAGATTCTCTGCTTTTGCTTATCTAAATACTTGTTCCAACACTTGTTCGGTGTTAACAATGTCCGAGGCTTAAACATGTTCAAGAAATCCAGTTTTCTTTCTTGTAATCATGGGGTGTGATCTTTATTTTCTTCTCTTTACATTTAGGATCATCTAATTTCTTGTTCATCTTTCCTAGTGACTTCATCGATTTCTTATCTTCCTCGGTGCACTTTCAGCCTCAACGCAACTAGGTTTCTGTCTAGGTTTAAGGATTTCATTGCCATCATAAAGAACCTTATGAGCATTTCTAGCCTTTTAATGACCTCTGGATTTGGTTCCTCAATAAGGGAATGCTATGCTTAACGCTTAAGACTCATGCTTAGTGATCATGTGAAGCGATCTGAATGGTGTTCCTTGTATGTACAACTTGTTTTCAAGTTTGTTTTCAAAGTTTTAGATTAGAAAAATCTTTCAAGAGCTTTGATTCCTTTGCATTAAATTCTTGCTTAAGCATTTTCACATTTTCTTGAAGTTCTTGTTTTGTAGCAGTTTAGAAAGCTTTTCTTGCAAGGAATTTAACTCTTGTTTTAATACTTCTTCTCTAAAATTACTTTTTCTAATGATTGACGCACTTGGTCATCCATTTCACCGCTCACGGTGGTCAACTCAAATTTTGCGTTGTTCATAAATAGCAACACGTTCTTTATAGGCATTTAGTTGAAACTACGAGAATCATCGGAGCACATGCGGTGAATTCATCAAAACATAGTCATTGTTGATCGCAGAGGATGCATCACTTGGTACAACTTCACTTTCACTTTGTTTCACATATTGATCATATTGGACAACATTGATATTACCCATATTTTCAATATTTGATTCAATAGTTTCAAATGATTGTACTTTGTCATGCATCTTTTGCACATCGACATCATCGTATAGTTTTAATACCTGCGAGATGAGTTTGTCATTGGATGGGCCACTTGTGGTGAAGAAGAGACCTTGGGAGAAACCATTGGAGAAATGCTAGCCATAAAAATTGTGTGTGCGGTGGGTCCATCATCCACATCAGTCGTATGCATCACAATCGGCGACTTGAAAGGCATTCGATGATTGCGACCAATCTCACGAATTGGTTGCTCATCACATCCGCATCATAGGTCTTGGCATTGCCTCAAAGAAGAAACAACAACTCCTCTTCATCCAAAGCGGCACCATTATCCCGAGCTTGTACAAGCAACATCTTATCTCTGAAAGTAATCGGCGATTCGTGGGCGTTTGGAGATGTGCAATTCCTTGCAATGTGTCCTCACCACCACGGTTATAACATTTGATCGGCTTAGCTTGACCTTGATTACCATTCCTTCCTCGATTTTGATTACCAACATAACCTCTACCGACTCCACCTCTTTTACGATCATCTGTCTTTCCGAGCTGGTTGCACCACGATCCTCCATCTCTAACGGTAGCTTGATTGTGTGGGTTAGATGTTGTTACGAGGTTGTTGTTGGTTTGTGGGAGAGAATTCATGTTTTGACTAATCGGAAGAGCTAGTTGATTAATGATGTTTCCACGCGTGTGCATCATCATCGACTTGTTTGAACATAGGATCGGGAATGAGTTTGTGATTACCATTACCCATGGGTATGACTTGTGAGGCTTTGGTTATGATTCGATGTTTGAGTAGAAAGCGGTTGAGTCATTAGATGAGCTTGTCTCTCCACGGTTGGTTTTGAGCGATTAAGAATCCTTTTTAAACATAGCATGTCTCTCATTACGAAGGAGGAAGGCATAGAGTTGCTCATAGTTTGTATTCTTCAATCCTTTAGTGAGCTTCACGGAGGTGACAAACTTGTGCCATTCGGGATTCATGTTGTTCACAAATTTAGAGTTCGGTGAATGTTAGGCATAGTCATTATGATGTTCCTCATATCATTCACCGACTTATGAAATCTCACATAGTACTCATAGACACTCTCATCGGTTTCATCTTGAAGTGTTCAAATTCGTCATAGAGTTGTGATTCTCTGTCTTCCATAGTTAATTGAGAACACGAGAGAAGCATCTTGACATTATCCCATCGCCTTTGCTTCGGTGTTGTGATTGATCGACTTGTAGATGTCTTTTGGAAGACCTTGAAGAGCGATGTTAAGCCACGATATCGACATCAAATCTCTTTTTCTCCTTATCATCGAGCTCATCATATGTCTTTGTACATCAATTCCATTGATCATTGTTCCATCTTAATTTGTATCAATTAAGTCTCTAGTCGTCTCAACCCGATATGGTCCTTCATCAATGGATTTGAGAATGTTGACTCCATTTTCCTTTCCAAGGCAGTACAATCGATTCGTTGAGCCCAAGAGTCGTAGTCGGATTACATCAAGCATGGGTGGGCCAGTATCCGAACCATTGCTTGAACATCCTCGACAGCGATGGAAATGATTGTAGGAATGTTGGATGACATGTTTCTGATTTAAGCGGGATTTTAAAACTCTATGATTAAACCGGAAATAGATTCTTTCACGGATTTTACTAAATCAAGAGAAAACCGTAAGAAAATCACCCAAGTCGCTAGAAAATTATGCACCAAGTCGCTATCTACTAATTCGCTATTCCACCAAGTCGCTAAAGTCCCAAGTCGCTAAACAAAAGAAAAGTCGCTAAATAGCAACTCGCTAAGCCTCTGATCGCTAGCAAAATTTTGGCGACAATTAAGCTAAGATACAAGTCGCTAAATAGCAACTCGCTACTTACCAAGTCGCTAACACCAAGTCGCTACCCGTGGTGGAGAATCCACTACTTGTCTTTGATAGTCGCTAAGTCTAAGTCGCTAACTCCACAAACCGCAACTCGCTACAAAATGTAAAGCAAGTCGCTAGCAAGAAAAGTATCGAGGTCAAGTCGCTAGCAAGAAAACTTCACAAACATCACTTTTCAATCCAAAACAACCCAACCAAGATGATTCAAACTACCAAATGAAAACCTAAACACTTGTGATGATTCTAAATAAAAAGTACTAACAAAATCCAAGCTTTAACACAAGAAATCAACCAAATGATGCACAAACCACTAAACTATTTCAAACTCAAAAACCACCTAAAAACCACTAGAAATCCAAAGATGTGCAAGATATGATCTAACCATGGCTCTTGATACCAATTGTAAGATCGTTATTTTCACATACACATCAAACCATAACATAAAGTGGGCGTATAAGTGGAATTCTAGAGAGAGAAAGTTAGAGGTTTAGGGAACTTAGTGAGAGAAAGTGAAAGATATTATTATGAGCTCCAACTCTCTACCTTGGGAGGTAGAGAGTATTTATAGTCTTACAATAAGCGCCACACTGTTGGTGTGGATCGTGCATCTGATGGGTAAAGACCATCCAGTCCTCCACGGTGTTACTTAACTAGATACTATTTAACTTAAAATAACTAAGACTACGAGCTTTAACGATTACATTTACTTGAGGTGACCGACTCTTTAATATCTGTAATTTCTAATTCCTAACACTCCATGATGTAGAGATAGTTTTTTTAACAGCTTATGCTTTGGCGTCATCTTTAACTTTGTTCTTTGATCATTGTTCTATGTGGTGAAAGTGATAGTATGTTGTTATCTTGCATCAAGTACGCCTCAGTGCCTTTTCGCTCTGATGTCTCCCGTCATTCTTCAACATGGTCACACGCTCTTTGACGTTGGAATTGATCTTGATGAAGTTCTTTAAGTCTTTAACTTTGTAGATTCTTTGATTTGACGAAGAATCGTTCGAGTATTGTGTTGCTTTTGGATAGAACTTCCATTAGTGATGGTGTTGGCGTGAGCATGAGAAGAATCTGCATGATCATCCCGCTCCGGAGCTTCCATAAGAAGAAAACATTTAAAGCGGTTAGTAATAAGCGGATTCAGCACTTACAAGTTTGAACTTCGAGAGTGTTATGACATAGTGTGAAAACACAACTCTAATTCTCACAAAGGCCGTTCTGAACTGAGTCCCACAAGTGAGATAACGCGATGTAGAAGTACATCTACGATTCAGATAGTCGCCGAGGTACCGAAGCATCACCTCACCATAGACCGTTTGAGAAACACTAAGCGTAATCCACGGGAGTTACGAAGTGACGACCTGTCGTCTGTGGTTTGTTTGATGTTGACACAGCGGAGTTTCCATTCAATCGCGAGGATCACGGTTGTGAACCTCTCATAAATGTTCTTGACAGATTGCTAAGATGCATGAAGGACTCGATAATGTACCACCGATGTTCTTATTGTTGAACATCGGTGATGAAATGTCAAGTGTACCTAAGAGATCTTTTGATGAATCTCGTGGCTCTAGACTCAATAGTGCGTTTTGGTTTTCTGGCGGAGACTAGGGAGGGTCTCCTTCTTTAATACCGGCGATATCTAAGAAAGCCAATAGTTTACGTGGGGTTCCCCTGTGAGAATGAAACAAGCTTCTTTTGAGAGAAACTTGAGTGGCTAAGAGGTATAGTGCATCGTCACCGGGTCCATGACGACTTTTAATCTTCAATCTGGCGTCACTAAAGTGACAAGAGCATATGAATTGAACGTTATGTCGCCCTAAGTTGAATAATTTGGAGGGCTATTTCTTTTCACCCTTTTCTTTGCATTTCTTTTAATTCTTCAACTCCTTCTTTCTCCGATTCTCATTTCTCCTTTTATAATCGTACCTAAGGACTTCTAATTACTAACTATTTGTGATGTCCTTGGGTAGATCCCTCCAACTACAGTGGATCATGGGACGGTTATTCCTAACCTTAGTCACCTTATCACTCCATGATCGACCTATGTTGCCATAAAACCAATTTTCTAGAAAATCTCTCAAAGGGTTTGTAAATGAAAACATGTTTGAACCTTTGTGAGAGTTTTATCTTTAGCAAACATACTCCCCTCCACATGTGCTTTAGAGCTTTGACGGAAATCAGACTTTGTGTGGGAAGAGCCTTTTGAATTGATCAACTCAAGATAGACACTCCCCATGAGACACGGTTCGTTGCATAGTTAAAGAGTTACATTGTCGACTTTTAGGTGACAACTAGCTCTAATAACTACCTTGAAGGTGTAGAAAAGCCTCGAAAGGTTGTCGTACCCATCAGAGTTCATGTCTACCAAGAGATTCTCGAATGGTACTTTCTACTCGGACAAGTCCTTTGCGAGACACGTTTACATTACTAGAGAACTAGCTTGAAATTATTACCCGTTCCGGACAAGTCTTTTCGAGTTACTAACAGTTTAGTACCGTCAATTCGTTGGTTAAGTCTATTACACAAAGATTCATTTGCATTTAAACAACATATTTCTTATCACATGATTTTCTCCCCCAAAATGGCATAGAAAATGTTATTTTGAAAAGTTGAAATAAATATGACCATTTAAGTGTTGGGGAAGATGACCACTATGAACAATTTGTGAACAAAGTTTTAATTCAAATACTCCCCCTCAACAATTGATATAAACGGTTGAGTTTTTGAAAATCATATGGGGAAGTACTTGTCCTTTTGAGCAAAACCTTGAAAAATGAAAGGTTTGATAGGTTTTACTCAAAAGTAAGAAGCTTTCGCTCCTTTTATAAGGATTGTGGCACTGAAGCGTACCCACAAGGTCCTTTCTTGACAAGAACGGGTTGTACACTATTATATGTGCACAAGCCATGGTGAATAATCAAACAAACAAAATCACACTCAAGAATGTTAAGATAGTACCCAATGATTGCAGACGATCGGCTACTTTACGGGGCGTTGGAAAGTCATAATCGGAAAGTTTGGTCATCCTCCACATAGCTCTCCAACCGTTGCATCGATCCCGATGAATCAAACATTCATCAATCCTAGTGATAAATCAACGAACATCCTTGCGATTCTTTGAATTCCATCTCTTTGTCGAATTATACCCAACTCAATGTCCTTCAATCGATATGGCAATCCATCTCGAACCATCTCGGGTGGCGTCATAGAACTTAGTGAATTTCATGAAAGCCATGAAGCAAGTATGATGATTTTCACTTTGGTAGACAAACCCAAACTTTTGTTTATGAACGATTTTGTCTTGAGGTTCTTGATTGATTCCGATGAAGTGTAGAATTTAGGTAAGATTCGAGCCGAGGTGGAGAAATTCAACACGCTCTTTGATTTGAAGCGTATGAAAACAAGGAGTGCGATAATGTACTTGATCTAAATTTCGGTTGAGGTTACGGTTGGGGCTCGGTATGTCGTGATCCTCACCACCGGTGTATGTAAAGTGATCAACGGTTTCTCCATTGGTGGTGTGGTTTCTAAATCCTTGGTTGATCAGATGGTGGTGGCTGTGTAGCTTGTTGTGTAGTGGTGATAACCTGCTTAACCACTTGTCGAATCATTGGATGGAGTTGCCTTCTTAACAGATTTTTTTGTTGATATAGGTGTTTCTTTTGTTGATGGAGGTGATGATTGAGATGATGATTTGGGTTTGGTGGAAGTGTCAAGAGGTGGTTCAGAAGACTGTTGAGGTTTGTGTATTGGATTGTCAACTATGTAGTTGTCTGATTCCTTCTTTAACTTTTCCTCCTCAGCTCCTTCTTGACAGATTTTGTTGTTGATATAGGTGTTTCTTTTGTTGATGGAGGTGATGATTGAGATGATGATTTGGGTTTGTGGAAGTGTCAAGAGGTGGTTCAAGACCTGAGGTTTGTGTATTGGATTGTCAACTATGTAGTTGTCTCGATTCCTTCTTTAACTTTTCCTCCTCGACTCTAGCGACTTCTTTTGCCTCTTTTGAATCATTTCCTCTTCACCGCCAAATTATCATCATCGGGACTCTTTTATCCTTATCATGATCGTAATCTCCTTAAGTCATATATTTCCACATCTTCACCATGATTTTCTTCTTGCGGATGTTTTAGTTGTTGTGGTGGTTGCTTCATTTCAACGATGGTAGTGTGATGACACCTGAACCTTACCGGGTTGATTAACCGAATCGGATGGGGTAAGAGATGTTTGCAATGAATCTTTCATAAGTGAAGGACTCTTGCTTGACCCTCCGCCCCATTGGTTGATTAACCGGAAAGGTTGAAGCATGGTATTCCATCTTTTTATGCTTTAATTACTTATGAAATTTTATTTCCTCTTCCATTGAATTATACTCATCATCGGGATGACTTTGTGAGCATGAATTTGAATGGATGTAAAGAAGGATGTCCACAGCAATTCGCAAGATGATTATGAGCATATGAAGTTGTTGAAGATGACACGGAGATTGTTCATGCCAATTGTTTTGTCGTATCCAGCTGGGAATGTGTTTGCCATCAAGAGCTCTGCTGGGGCATTGATGATTGCTTGATTTGCAGCCATTTTGTGATCTGAAAGACATTAGACAAAAAGACAGACATATGGAAACATAATATGTTTGTTTTAGTCTGATTTATTATCTAATTCCTTATTTGATGGTAACATGTTTATGTTAGTTACAAGTCTTAAGTCACATTATTCCAATTGATTGAAGTTGATATGATAAGTTAGTGAACATGTTAATTTTGAAATTTCAAAGTCCAATTTTTCACTTAACACACAACATATTAACTTTTGTAAGCTTATACGAAACATCAAGTATTTGTAACTTATGCGTAACATTTAACAAGTAACATATGCGTAATAGGCCAAAATGTAGTGAACAGTGGGTTATGAGTAACAAGGATCCTTATGCGTAAGAAAGGAGCTTATGCGTAAGAGTAAGCTAAAGCGTAAGACCAAGCTTAGGCGTAAGAGTTTCTTACGCGTAATACAAGTTCAAAGGCTTTAAGCTTACGCGTAGGGATAAGCTAGATGTTACGTGTACAGTTTACTCGTAAGAGTAAAGCTTATGCGTAACAAGCCTTGTTTACGAATATCTTTCCAAAATACACTTAATCCACTCTAGACCCCTTATGCGTAAGAGCTACGCGTAAGATTTCTCTTAGGCGTGACCTTTAAGCGTAAAGTATTCCTTAAGCTTAAAGGTTTGAACACCTAAAGATTCTGACATTATGAATAATTAACTTTGTTAAATATAAACATGAAAAACTTGATTGCGCTTAACTCCAAACATCTTTTAGATCACAAAAACAAGCACAAGAGCATATCGACATACGTAAAGACTTAGGCATAAAATTACTTAAACCCTAAACCCTTAATCTACGCGTAAGAGATATAGCCACACAAATCAAACAAGAATGTTTACGAGTGTCCTAGATGTCATATGAGTGCAATGGAACAAGATTTAACATATTTCCACCACGAGTAATCGGAAGATTTACGGGAGATGAACTCTAAAACCCAAAACTTAATTTCTTACAGTTTAGATGTTTCACTAATTTAAAGGTTCAAAACATGCATATAAACTTATTCTAACACTTTCTTGAACACCTAATAACATATCACGAATAGAAAAACCCTAAATGGCGTAAGAACCCTAGAACTCAAATTAATGAGTTTTAAGATTTAGGATGGTTATGGACGATTGAAACAAGTTTAATAGACTCTAAGAAAGGTTTTAACATAACTCATTTCAATCCAAACACTTATATGCATAAACACCCAGTTCGTTCGAGTGAACAATTTTCCAAAATCAGTTTAAAGAGTTTTAACCGTTGGATTTGAAAGAATTTTAGAAACCCTTGTTTATCATCTTGATCAAAACAGTTTAGAACTTATAGATTATGAAAAGCTTGAACGGATTTTGAAGATTTTATTTGGGCCGTTTGATCTTGGTTGTTTTAGGAGTAAATGATTTTGTTAACATTAATTTGCCAAGTTGACACATTCAGTCCCTCAACCTTAAAGAGGTTCCAACCAAGATCCTTTAACATCCATTTAGGTTAGACAAGACACATGTAAGGCAAGAAACTTAACGATACTCCCCCTCGACTTTTGAAATAATGAAATGGTTAAAACATTTGAGTCAGGAGAGTAATTGACAAGAAAAGTGTCCACCATTTTAGAAGAAACAACATATTTTGAAAACATGCAAGTACAAGGTTTTATGAAACCGAAAAATATTTACTTTCTCCCTCAACACTTGTTCGGAAAATAATGAAAGGTTTGATAGAATAACGTGTTGTTGAAGATTTGTACTTGCCATGTTAAAAGAAATATAGATAGAAGAATATTTTGTTGTTTTATCGATTTTATAATTTTGTATTTTGTTTTGAAAATATTTACAAAGAGATTTTGGTGTTCAATTGGTTTTAAAATTTGTTTTAAGAGTTCATCCAATTCCTCTTGAGTCAAACACCTCATACCAATCCGGTGGACCAACTCATTAAACCTAGCGGGAGGCAAGGCTTTGGTGAAAAGATACGCCAATTGGTATTCAGCACTCACCTAAGTATAATTCAACTGCACTGTTCCGTGGTCCTTGATGAAATGATAACGAAGATCGATGTGCTTTGATTTCGAGTCTTTGAACCGAGTTGCGAGATCGCAATGGCACCGATTGTCATGATACCTCGAGGATTCATCAAACACGTAACCATAGTCTTTGAGTTGTGTTCTCATCCATATGACTTGAGCACAACATGCGGACATGGCTACATATTCTCGCTTTTCGGTTGATGGCAGTGATGTACAATCCTCGCTTCTTTGATTGCCAAGACACCGGTTTATCACCAAGAAATTGTAGTGCTCTCAAGTACTTTTCCTTGAGTCTAAGCATCCTGCGTGGTCGTCGTCTAAAAGCGATTAGTTCAAAACCGAATCCTTCGGATACGGATCCCCAAGTTAATGGTTCCTTGATGTATCGGAGGATTCTTTTAGCCTCGAGAGAGGTGGGTTTCGATTGGTCGTGACCGATAACGGGAGCATAGATAAGCAGCAAATACAATATCGTGTCCGTAGTCATTAGATACATGAGAGACCCAATAATACTTGGTATTTGGTAGGTCAACTAATTTCCCATGTAAATTAGCGTCTAGTTTCTTGGTAGAGTCATTGGTGTGGCATAAGTGTCACGTGTTTTCATTCAAATTTGTTTAACAATTCAAGGGCATATTTGGGTGACTCAAGAAAATACCACGGGGTGATTGATGAACTTGCAGTCCTAGAAAGAGCGTAAGTTCACCCATCATGGACATTTCAAAATTTTTCTTCATTAGTTTTGCAAAAGCGATTGAGTACTTTTTATATGTAGACTCAAAATGATGTCATCCACGTAAATTTGAACAATTAAGATATGTGCCCGTGATATTGTATAAAAAGAGTAGGGTCGATCGAACCTTTGGTGAAATTATTAGCAATGAGGAAAGATGATAGCTTATCGTACCATGCCCAGGAGCTTGTTTGAGACCATAAAGAGCTTTGTTCGGTTTGTAGACATGGTTCGGGAACTCGGGATCAACGAATCCTTCCGGTTGGGTGACATAAACCGCTTTTCGGTTGTCCGTTGAGAAACGCAGTTTGACATCCATCCGAAGACCGTCATATTCATATGAGCCGCGAACGCGAGAAATATCGAAACGACCTCAAGGCGAGCAACGGAGCAAGAGATTCTTCAAAGTCTATTCCTCTTCCCGACGATAACCCTTAGCAACTAGGACGTGACTTGTTTGAATCGTTTCCTTGACATCAATTTGTTTTTCCAAATCCATTTGAGACCAATGGCGTAGACCTCGTTGGTCTTTCAATCGATTCCCATACTTCAAGGCGTTTGAATTGGTTGAGTTCTTCTTGCATGGATTCAATCCGGTATCTTTTGTCATTGCGTCTTTAATGTTTTAGGCTCAGTTGGCAAGCGGTGAGAGCATAAATCGATGCTCACCATCCGAGTGAAGACGTTGTCTCGTAACGTTGGTTGGTTACGGTTGCCAATAATATTTTCGAGAGGATGATCTTTTGTCCATTTATGTGTAGAGGTTGATGTTGGTATACATTGTGCGATTTCGAGGATTCAAATGGTTTGTTGATGATTCTGCGACATTAGGTGCGCAGATGTCATTAGCAAGCGGGTTAAAGAGCATTTGGATCAAAATCTGCGGTGGGGTACTTCATTAAGAACATCATCGGCGGTTCATCATTGTTGGAAGCGGTTTGTTCAAGCTGTTGTGGTGGAGTCAACTGGTGGTGCTTCTTCAACGATGGTTGTTGTAGCAGTGTATCGGTATAAGAGTGTTATCGGGTTGAGCGGGAAGCAGTGGATACACCGAGCACGTTCATCAATATCGCCACCGAACAGAGGAGCAAATAACCTTTCCATTTGTTGTGAGTAAGTCGGGGCTTTGTTCGGTGATGATGGGGTTGAGGAAGTTTAAGCGGTTGTGTTTGGGTTCTAAGTTGTTATACTCGAAGCCATTATGAAGAAGTTTCGAATCGACTTCCCCAAATGACAAACCGTCTTTAGCATATTTGAAACTTTGATGAAGTCTACATTTCCTCTAACTTTTGAAGGTTTCGATGTCTGTGAAATTTGTAGATGAGCGATAAACCACACAAAGAAAATCGACTAATTGCGGAAGATCCGTTCGAGGGTAAAATGCCATAAATCAACAAGATCTTCTCACGATGTAGAGCGCATCACACAAACAAAACCACGAAGGCGAAATGATCGACTTTCCCAGAATGTTGTGGTCTTTGAAATACTAATCACATGTGAATATTCGGAACTTCGATGCCAAGACCGTGTGTGAGGCATCATAACATCATATTTGGGTAACTTCACACAAGATTACCCGTGAAATTGAGTCGATAACACCAAAGTGAGACGTTTGAGCCACATATCGTCTTATTTCTTCCCCTAATTGAAGAAATTCAAGAAGGCATTGGGTTTTCGCAAAGAAGAATGTAGAAGAACAAGGAAGCAATGATCACCTACACACTCTCTCCCCTCGATGTTTTCAATGATTCGTAATCATACACCACGTATGTTGATGATGAATTGAAGGCAATGAAACCATGTATAAGGAGACAGTGAAACCATGTATGAACAAGTGTGAAGTACCATAAATATCTCGTGAGAATCAATCACGATAAAACTTCTCTGTTCATAATGTTGATCATCACCGTGACATTGTTGTTGGAAGCGGTTTGATCTTCTGTTATAGGCGATTCGGTTGTTGTTGTAGATTGTGTGTATACGAAATTAGAGTATTATCGGTTGTGCGCGGAAACATTCGATACATCGAAGCACGACTTTTGGCGAGAATCTTTAATCGAGGAGCAAGCAATGTTTCAATTCATGACGATTAAGTACAATGGTGGAACGGTGATGGATCATGATATTTTTGTGGTGAGAAACGGGTCCTACTGTTTGTTTTGCGGTAGGAACCATAGGTATTGTACATGCATAGAAAAATAGAAGGGGGCAAAAGAAAAGAAACATGGATCCCCAGTGTGGCGGGTTCCGGTGTTAGAGCATAAAGATGTAGTGTCAATTATCTTCTTGACACCGAACATGCTATTTTGATGATTTCCTTTCACTCACGGATGGATGTAGTGGGTATCTCACTTGTTTTGGTGCAACTACTTAGTATCTTGCTGTAGGAATCCACCTAAGACCGGCAATTTTGAAAACTCTACCGTTGGTATCCATCTAAGGTTAGATCTAAGGGATGTTGAAACTTCTTTGGGAAGAATTTGCGTCCTATATTGATCCACCTATTAGGTTTACGAAATTTTACATTTAGATCAACGGTTTATTTCTAACTGTTTGAGTTAACTTAGGTTTTGGTTTGCTACTACAAGCGGTGTTCAAGAATACACTAGAAGGTGATACACTAGGTCGTGAACCTAAGATTCCATCATTTTGGAGTAGTGCCCTTTTCCTAGCCTTTTCTAGATCATAGTTCTTGTATGCGTCATTTGAATCATATGAATGTTTACGTTTAATGCTCGGTTTAGACACGTTGTTCGAACTAATCCTAGATTGGCGTAGCGTACCACTTATGCAGGTATATGAGCGGGTTTAACATAAACATGTTTAATAAAAACAAGCATTATTGTTGGGCCGGAATGTGGGTGGTGGTTTTGACAAATGATTATTCTCAACAACTTGGGAGGAAACCGTGGTTTTGACGATTTTGAGCGTTCGATTTAAAAGCGGTTGGATGTCTAACAACCGATTGGTTTTAGACAATTTCCCAAGATTGTTGGTTTTGCAAAATTAGTATCCACACTCTTGTCGATTAATCTTCTCGGTTTGTTTTGTAAAGCAACACGTCAAGCCCCTTTGCTTGAATTTGAGCCTTTAAATGCTCATTTTCATTTACTAATGTATCCACACGATTACTTTGATCATTTGAAGACTAACCATTGTGTTCTAAAGAAAAAGATTTGTTTTATAATTTAAGTTCAAGAGAGATACAATGTGCCTCTAGTTTTGAAAAATATTTATGAAACTGAGCAATGGTCTTTTTGAGAAGAATGATTTGATTCAAGAGTTTGATTTGACGTTTGATTGAATTGTTAACAAGTAAGGGCTCGGACATGAGATAGTTGTGCGGATATTATGCGACTGCTGGTCAACCTCTCCTTCATTACTAAATTCGGGTTGCTCATTATGTTGTGTCGTATTTGCGATCAGAATATGATCAACAATAGATTGTACCTCGACCATACATTACGTATCGGTGTCATAGGTGGGTAAGATATCTTCCTCAACCATTTGTTCTTCGTCACGGTTGGGCTCGTGTCGTAGTTAAGTAATATATCTTCTCGGATCTGCTGCTTGTCATCCCGCTTTGCCAATGCTACAACCTCATTTTCCGTGACACCGAGCGGTTGCGAATCACAACATTCTCAACGTCCATTTGAGCATTCCTTTCATGTACATCAACTCTTTCACCTTGCACGCATTGCGGGATATCGGAATTTGATGATGTCGGCTTCAATGCGGAGCGAGCCATGTATCCTTCTTTCAATGCCACAAATGGATCTTTATGTTCGAATCCATTTCAACGCTTTCTGCAGAAGAATCAAAGAGAAGAAAGGTGCAAAGTCGATATAGCACCACAGAAAGTCGATATAGCACACGGAAGGTCGATATAGTGAATTGCAATTTTCCTCCAAAAATAATTTTGAAAAATTTTGACTCTCAAAATTTGAAATTCACTATAAAATTCAATTCTAAGGTTGTAAGAAAATTTGAGATATGACAATTTTGACGCCAAATTTTACGAAAATTTGAATTTAGGCCCAAAATTTGAATTTTGACCAAAATTTTCACAGATTAAACCAAAATTTGAATCTTGCGTGTAAAATTGAACGTTTAGTCTCCCTAAAAATAAATTTTACTCAAATTTTCCATAAATTTTACTCAAATTTTACTCAAAATTTAAATCTCGTAAAAATTGAGCGTTTAGTTTTTTTTTTTTTTTTTTTGATAACTTGTGTTGATGGATCTTTGTAGTCGAATGAACCTTTGTTGATGAAGTATCCTTAGGCGTAGAAATCACAATAAACCAAGTAGCACTTATGCGTAAAAACACCAAAGTTACGCGTAACAATCAAGAGTTACGCGTGGGTTTAGCTACGCGTAAGTAGGGAAAAGATACTAAAGTTATGCGTAGACACAAAGTTAGGCGTAGAAACTTGGGCGTGGGATTACCTTATCGTAAGATAAATCTTATGTGGGATTTTCTACGCGTAAGCTTTTATGCTTATGCGTAATTTTAGGGTTTTATCCCAGTGATCTTTTACACTATCACGGTGCAAAAGATATCCAAAGTCGACGTATTTTCAGGCTTATCCAAGCAAGAAAACACGGAGTAAACCCTAAACCGAAGATCAAACCAAGGATAAAGTTACGCAGAGAATTAGGGTTTTGATACGCGTAGTTCTACTCAGTAAAATGACTTTTGCCCAAAGATGTTTCTAAACCGATTTTTGTGATGAAATAGCTTCAATATCACCAAAATAACACAAAAGTGTGAAACTTGATGATCCAAAGCTTCTAAAAGCGATTCTGGCGTAGGTTTACACCCTCGTTCAAAACTAGTTTAAAAGATGATCCACGCATAAAGTTTGAAACTTTTGCCAAAAGCGATTATTTTAACACCTTAAAACATTGAAAGTACAAGAATCTTGGATTAAAAAGTGTAAAAACAAGTTTTAAGCTTAACCAAAGTATCAAACCGTTGTTTTACGCGTGGGACCAAAACCCTCTTCAAAACAAAACGATTCACCCAACTAGTAGGCGATTGATACCATTGTGAGGTCACTAGTTTTACAACACAAGCTTACTTAGAAGAGAAGAGGCGGATGAACAATATACAAACACACATACGCGTAAGACAATGAAGAAAGGTTATGCGTGAGTATGTGAAAGAGAGTAAATTGAACAACCAACCCTCAAGTGAGGGTTATACAAGAGTATTTATAGGCAAGGAGCTAGGGCAACACTCCCACTCCTTCCCTTTTCCTTATTGGATATGGGCCTAAGCTTATGGGCCTTCTACATAAGCTAGACCTTAAACAAACATAAAGGCCATAATAAGCTACCTATTACAAATGAGTAACAAACACTTGAATTAAGGTTTAGGAGTGATTCCAACATTCTTGACCCGTATTTGTCAGTGAAGAGGACTGCTCTGGGGGTGTCAATCACTATATAGTCGTGACGAAATTCATGTCCTTTGGCTTCCCATTGCGGTCTTGTTAGGTTGACCCAAGTCTGGTAACTTTCTATTCCCAATTGAAAATCCCCAACTCTTAGTCGAATGACCAAGCCTCTGATCCAGAGATTGACAGCAGCCGAGAGAGCCTTCTTCTCATGAGCAGGAAGATGGCCAACGTGTCCTTGGAGGTTCAGAAGATAGAGATCTTCAAAGTCATTTGGCATCGGATGTTTGAAGTCTTTTCTTCTATAATGTGCTCTTTCAGTACGCTCTTGAAGAACAATCTTTTCGGTAATCATACCCGTAGATTGAGAAGATCTCTATAATGATAACACTTAGAATCGTGACTTGGATCGAATATTTCTGCGAATCTTTTAGCACTATGTCTATCGATGTAGAATTGCTTCTTCTTGAACCACCAATGAGAAATGCCATATGAGGCGACAATGTCATCTTGTTGTTCATTATCCGCTGAATTGATCCGGTACCATCTGTTCTAGACCACGATCGGTGTAGGTAGTGACTTTCATCTTCGAAATCGATAAAGCTGGTCTTCTTTCAGAAGTGTGAGCACATAAATAGTCCAGGTCATGGTTGAAGAAGAACTCAGACTGAATGGTCATTTGTCTAGGCTCACCACCGAGAGGAAGAGCGTTTTTCACATCAAACCTATTGATCTGCTCATTGACTTGATCATTTAGCATTTTATAGCATTCTTCCATCTGGTATTGAAGCTGATTAACATCCGAGTGGAAGACTTTAACTATTTCAAACGTTGGGCCTTCAAGATTTTTAGGAGTGATTGATGTAATTTCCTTCTTCTCATAAAACCACTTTATAAAGCATCCCATATCCCCTGTGAAGTGAAGAAGAGAATCTTCTGCTGGAGCTTCATAGTTGGAAATAATAGTTGAAGCCCAATTATTGTCTGGGTTTGTTGAATCAGACTCGGGAATGAACCATGAAGGTTCAGGAGTTTGAGGTGTATCTTGGGTAAGCCAGCTTTGAGTAACATCCTTTGAAGGTGTAGCTCTAGACGTTTTGATGCATTTTCCCTCAATATAAGCATCCAACCAATCTTCTTCTTCTGTAACATTGGGGATGTGCTTGGTAGAAGCGTCATCATCTTTTGATTCTGACTCTTGAGCAACGAAAGACGCTTCATTAAGTATTTGCTCTTCAGGAATAGAGGAGATGGTTGGTGTAAACCGGGAGTCGACGATGGTCCATGCAGTAGACATCTTTTGAGATATTTGACCACTTGAAGTACCGGTTTGTTTCTGAGTTGTTGGTGGTGGTGAAGGTGGGCTTGCCTTGTGAGAAGTGGTTGTACCAGAAGATCCTCTAGCTCCAGATGTGCCTGCTCCACCAGTGGGAGGTGGTGGTGGTGACTTGGGGCCTCCAGACATATCTTTTGATTCCATCAGAACCGTCCTTCTTTTCTTCTTAGCCTCCCTTTCACGAACATCGACTACAAACTGCTGATAATCATCATGCCTCATAGATTCATCGAGTGCCTCGTATAATTTCTTATGTGTATTGTGCAAGTGCTCTCCTGCCTCATACATTCTTTATGAGAGAACTGATCTTATGTCAGAGATCGGCAAGTCTTTAAATCGCTGAAGTAGAGGCAGGAGGTGGTGAGGCAGGAGGTGGTGAGGCAGGAGGAACTGATCTTATGCGAAACATGGCCTCTTCGAGCAATTGCTCAGTTGATTTGACAGGAGAAGGAGAGGCAGGAGGTGGTGAGGCAGGTGGAGTGACGGGGTCACTGATTGTGATAGCTTGTAGTGGATCATTAGCGGGTTTGGGTGGTGGAAGTACAGTTGTCATAGCAGGTTCGAGTGTAGGTGTGATTGATGGAGATGTGGCAGCGGTGAAGACCTTTGGAGCCGACATCGGAGGAGCGGTTGAAGAGTCTTGTTGAATAGTGACCGAGAACATGGGTGAACTTCTTCCTTTTCATTTGTTTGCTGTCGACTCGATGTCGAGGACCGTCTTTTAAGAATTGGTCACCGTATGAGAAGTCAGCATCAAGATTCTTAAGTGAGGAAAGAGATCCTGTAGACATGTTCGTTTCTTAAAGACGCCTGTGTACTTCAGATCCTGGCTCAAGGAAATCCTGTGGGTCTTTTAGCAGCTCATTTTTAGCACTTACTGTTTCACGCATTGGGATCTCTGCAGTAAAAGGTGTCTCCTGATTTTCTTCCTGTGCATCACTGGACACAGGGGATTCAACCGATGTATCCGCCACATCAATGTCCATCCCAGATTGTTCTTGTGTAGAGGATGATACAACATCTCTTTTCTTGAGGATAAAGCGGGTAGTTGTTTTGGGAGGTGGTGAAGAGATATTCGATAGCAGCATGTGCGACTTGTTGCGCTTCACTTCCAACAATTCCTTTACCTTTGTCATGTGTGGCAAGATTGATTTGTCGAGTCTGGCTCGGCTCTCTTATCATGACCCTCCCACTGGTGGTCTTTGAGACTCGTTCGGTTGTCTAGGCTTCTTTGAATTCCTTGTTGGAATGCGACTTCGTCTTCATCAATCAACTCTGTCTCACTTCACGGAACCTTAGTTCCTCATCATTACCACTTACTTAAGTGTCTCTTTTCTCTCTTTTGCTTTTGTGAAGGAGAGACATTAGATACAAAACTATCAGGTCTCTTATTTTTCTTGGGAAGACTTGAGTAGGTGGTTCCTGATTGTTTTGATTTTGATTGTATGGAAGTGGACTTGGGTGTGTCAGTGGTTGTGGCAGAGGCTTTCTTTACATAACTCTTGAAGTAATCAGCATTCTTGATTCTATCATTAAGCAAAGCTTCAGGAACTGGCATTCCAAAGATCTCCTTGTCATGTCCTCTGGCAATATATTTAATGTTGCCAAGAACGAATTCATCACTGGCTTCATGCAGGGCTGACTCGCTTCGTGAGTTGAACCGGTGAGTTTGTTGCAGATGATGGATAATGAGTTTTGAGAATCTGATGATGGGTATCACTCGTTTACCAAGACTTTTTCTTCCTTTGACTTTATTCTCAGAGTTAATTCTATCGGAGATAAATGTATCTAAGGACAAGATGAATTCTTCCCATATAAGTTCAGCGAAGTCAATATTTTTCCCTTTGACAATTCCCCACAAGATTTGCATTATGGGAGCTCGTACTGTCTCATCACGATGTTTTACGGTTAGGCATAGATTGAGGATTGTGACGATTGATCTCCATGGTTGATATATTTCGCATTGATGAGTGATGAAATCTTGGTTATTCTTTCCGGGTATCCCAATTAAATCGACAAAGTCTAAGATTTCATGAATGGAGGGTGGTATGATGAATTTGTTGGAAGGGTTTCTTGGTGTGATCGAAGAGCATCCATGAGTGTATCAACCGAGATGTCATACCATTTGTCTTCAAGCTTACACAGTATGGCCGCAGATATCTTATCCCATGTAACTATTTTCGAATCTTGAAGATAGATGGATGGGATTGTGCAACGCTTGGTTAGGTCATTAAAAAGTTGGTATCCTTCAAGATGTCGACAACCGATCGGTAAGTTGGATTTTGTTTCCCTCTATCCACATCTAAGTAGCAGTTGCTCTTGTAATTGACACCCATTCCCATGCGTGGAAGTAATTCTTCATCAGTTAGAGTGACAGTTGGTGCAGAGGC
Organism: Chrysanthemum lavandulifolium; assembly: GCA_022545495.1. Taxonomy (NCBI): domain Eukaryota; kingdom Viridiplantae; phylum Streptophyta; class Magnoliopsida; order Asterales; family Asteraceae; genus Chrysanthemum; species Chrysanthemum lavandulifolium. Next base: position 95,483,684 of record CM040246.1, read on the forward strand.
AGTAGGAACATCAGAGGATGTGATGTCAGCCATTGAGATCTGATAGTTACACATACAACACAAACCATATCCAGGAAATTTGTTAGGTTAAGACACTGATATACCTTATGACCAATTTATAACCCAACATTTAGAGCTTCAGAAAGAAGGATATGACATATATGGAGACATAGGATGCAACTCTCAGAAAAATGTAATCAGTATGCAGAAACTTATAAGTGTAGGATAATATTTGAGAGAGGACATCAAAATAGATAATACCACAAGCAAGATTGACAAAAATATATGTTAAATCGCACACTGCAACTCGCTTTGGAACAACAATTTGAGCAACTCGCATAACACAACACGCATAGGTAACAGTTGGTAATCAACTCGCATACTACAAAACATATGAGGTAAGTCGCATATGGCAACTCGCATCCAACAACTCGCTTTGGTTATAGAGTAACACGCATAGGATAAAGTAAGTGATAACTCGCATACATTACAATGTATGAGGCAAGTCGCATATGGCAACTCGCATGCATCAACACGCTTTGGTCAAACAAGGCTGGTCAACACATATATGTTAACTCGCATACATTAGAGACATGGAGCAAGTCGCATATGGCAACTCGCATATAAAGATAGGCAACAGGCAACGCGCATAGGCAACTCGCACAGGATACGTTGAATCTGGACATGTCGCATAGGCAACAGGCAACACGCATACATAAAAATGTAACTTGCATATAGCAACTCGCTTTTAATAATAATCAATATCAACTCGCAATTAAGCACACAATAAAGGAAATTGCAGGGCAACACGCATACAAGAAACAATAGGCAACTCGCTATTTAGAACGTACCATGAACAACCCAATTAAACACTCACATAATCAAACGCATGATTATACATACTCAGAAAAGATCACATGCCAAACAAGAATCCACATACAATGAACAATACCAACAACCCAATCAAATCCAATAGCCATTTTAACATAACCCTTAATCAACCATAACACGCATATCCAAAATAAACCAATAAGATCATCCAGTCATTTTCAACACATGTCATAACTTAAACGAAAAAACCTAAGTCTACTTTCAACATCATTTATCAAAAACATACAAACCTAGAGTCCAAATATTTAATCGAGATGAGAACGATGAGACACAATCTGCAGGAGGTTTAAGATAAGAGATGGTTCAAGTACAAATCATGAAAGAGGTAAGATAAACACAATCAGATAGCAAGAAAAACCTACCACACAATCACCAATTGATAACTCGCTTAGTAGAGAGTTGAGAGAGAATAGTTTAAGCGAGAAAGAGCTTTGACCAAGAATGATTATGATTTGACCAAGACATCCAACCCGCATACATAGGTACACAATTATAGCGAGTTGACACTTTTAGTCCCTTTACTTAGCATAGCAACTCGCATACCAGGTACATAGTTATAGCGGGTTGACACTTTAAGTCCCTATACTTAGCATATCAACTCGCATACAGATAACTCGCATGAAACAAAAATGCAACTCGCATATTATAACGACATGACAAAAATATCTTCACATAGAAAAACACCTTTTATCATACCAAGAATCATAAATTAACACCACATAGCATGCAACAGCCAAATCACACTGATAAGTATGCAGATGATTAATTAAACAAAGTACTAAATCAACTGAAGGTGCACATATCTCCCCCTCAATCAATGATACGAGATAGAGGATAATCATTGATTGATTTAGTAACTTGACAGTGAGATTATGACAGCTTAAGTATGAGATTGTAAAAGCGAATAATATTAAAGGTTATAAAGGCTCTGTTCGAACTTCATCTAAAGTCCCGCGTCATTGTTGAATGACATTTCTAGGACCGTAGATGTTATCGATGACAGAAACTTGAATAAAAACGAGTGTAATAAAAATACAAAATTTATATATAAAAAATTGTGTTTCAAAATTTTTAATTTTTTTTTTTTAATTTTTAAATTTTATTTTATTTTATTATTTTATTTTATTATTTTTTTTAAATTTGTACAAGACTTAATAAGAACGAGTCACGAAAAGGGGATGGGAGTCGAGTGCGAGTACATCAATTCGACAAACTACAATTCCAGTGAGCATTCTTGATTCGATGGAAACCGGTCATGATGTTCATGAATGAATTAAGCATTGTACACGAAAAGATTGAGGACACTTTGCACTAATAGCACATGTAGTATTGCAAATAGGTGGGTTAGTGCGGTATATCCTCAATTTTGATGTAGTCTGATCGCGTCTAGGAGTATCCTTAATAGACATCCCTTTAAGTTCAACATTCTTGAAGATTTTCCTGTGGGGATCCACTTAAGACAACCTCTGGGTGAGTAAGTCTGTTTGGTACTGTGAACTTAAAGAGTCTACAAGAGGAATCCACTTAAAACAGCGCTATCAGAGTTAGATGAGGATGGACATTACGAGCGATGGTCCTTTTGCAATTAATTTGTTTCTTAGGGGATTGGTCGGTCATTTGATGCATCTCATATGGACTAGATGAACTCCTTAAATTCACGATCTTAGATTTACGAACCTTCATTTGGGAATTGTCATTCCTCAAGTTGGAATGAATTAGCGAAGTGGTGGTTTCGATAAAACTATATTATTATCAACTTGGGAGGCAAGCTTAGATTTTGATAATTTAAATCTTTCATCTTAAATTCATTGGGTTTGCCTAGTTACAAGGCGTTTAGTGGCATTATGAACAGTTGATTTCTTCAACGTTGATGGTTTTGCGAACTTAGTATTCACTCTATTTCCAGTATTTTTTCTAAGCTCATTTTTTAAAGCAACGATAGTGAAACTTTTATCCTGAATTTGAGTTTTGAGGGTATCTATGTCAGCTGACATGGAGTTGATTTGATCTATCTGTTTGGTCCTACACTCCAATGAGTTCTTCTTCAAGGATTCATTTTCTCTTAGCAAATTAGCAACACATAGGGCTAGTTCCTCATTCCTAGACTTAATTGCATCACAAGCTTCACAGTTTATAATGTTTATACCCATATTCATGTTCATTTGAATGTCGATATTTGTTTTTCAGATTACAAATGGTTGAGTCTTTGTCTAGAATCGTGTTTTTAATTGGTTAATTTCAAAAATTCACGGAATTCAGGAATTCGGTTGTGCATGCATTTGAAACGGAGAATTTTATTCCTTTTGCTGTAATGCAATTTCCAAGGAAATGCAGTGTTTTTCAAGAATTGAATATTTGTAAGAAATTTCATCAAATGCCCTTTTTGAAACCATATCATTTGTACTAAAACATACAGACTCAGTCTCAACCATATCAATTTTATCAGAATCATATTTATCCATACATTCAAATGGTTTGGATACGTTACCTGATGCATTGTGTTGATCATTCAAGAGTAGCTCATCATATGACACCAGATCATCCATCGGTCTGACACTTGCATCCACATCACTTGTACTAAGCGTCAATGAATTTCTGACAGTTTCAGGCTCCTCAGACTTAGATTCTTTGCATTCATTGTCAGCAGATACAACATTCGATGCCATTCCAATTTCATCGTTGTAATCAACTGATGGTGCTCTACATTCGTTCAAATTTCTGATCACAGCACCCCTGATAGTTCACAATTATCCCTCAGTTGTTCATGGATTTCATTTTCATTTGCTTTAGCAGCTTCCTCAATGTACATCTCCATATTATCCATAAATCGGATGAATGTATTGATAAATTATCGAATTTCCATTCCAGTATGCCTTTTGAAGGAAGTACTCGACAATTGTTGATCAAAATCTGCTGAATATTCCTCATTGATAAATGGTGGAATTGTTTGTGAATCATCCGAGTACTGACCATGGAATCATCTTTTATTATTTTCCCTTTGATGAGCTGGTTCTTCAATTGTTCAAAGTATAGTAACAATGTTTTCTTTAGTGAAGGTAAGTCCTGACGGAAAAGGGCACTACATGTTCGATCCATGGACGTGGATAAAACTTGTGAGATATGAGAGTGAAGCAGTAAATAAGGTTCAATAATGCATTCAATATGTAATTGCTGCTGAGGTTCATTTGGATTTGACTCAAAGTGTGAAATGTTTAGATCATCATTGGTTGAATCTGTTAAGGTCAAGCATTCTGAGTAGCACATAATTTGTCTGCAGTCCAATGAGTCATATAGTTTGAGCACATTAGAGATTACTGGATCAGTGGTGTAAGCCATGAATGTCGGACTTTACGGGATTTTATTATTCTTTGATTAAACCGGGAAATAGATTCTTTCACGGGATTTTACAAAATCAAAAGAACAACCATAAAGCGTAGCAAGAAGAAGTAAAAGGTCTCAATAGACAAGTCGCTAAATAGTCAACTCGCTTTGGTATCAACTCGCTAAACAGACAACTCGCTTAAAGAAACAAGTCGCTTAAACCTCAAGTCGCTTAAAGAAGTAACTCGCTTAATAGCCAAGTCGCTTTTGAACTCAAGTCGCTTAAATAAACAACTCGCTTCGAACCCAAGTCGCATAAAAAGTCAACTCGCTAAATAGCCAAGTCGCTTATACCAACTCGCTACCAATGAAGAAGCAACTCGCATCCAAGAAACTCAACTACGAGTCTCAACTCGCTTTGTACACTTTTCAAAAATACCTACTTTATCAATCAAAAACAACCAAACCACAATGATTTAAGCTTCCCAATTCAAAACCTAAACACATATGATGATCCTAAACACAAAAGTACAATCAAAATTCAAACTTTAACACTAGAAATTGTCCAAATGATTCAAACTCTCCTAAACACTTATAACCCCAAAAACCATATGAAATCCACCAAAACAAAGAGCATGAAAGATGGTGATCAAACCATGGCTCTTGATACCAATTGTTAGTTATAGGATTTCATAATCACATCAAAGCATAAACATATGGCGTATATAAGTTTTTAGAGAGAAAGGAGATGTTCTAGAGAGAAACACGTGGAAGGTTAGATTCCAAATGAACATCCAACCTCTCCTTGTGGGGAGAGGCTATTTATCTAAACTAATACGCCTCCTACGGTGTGTAGATCGTCGAGCATACAATGGGTAAAGACACATCCTTCCTCCATGGTGTTGCACTAGACTAAACTATGCTAATAACCGACTAACAAATAACATAATGAACGATATGTCTACGAGCTAACTTAAGCTAGATTATACATGGGATGACCGATTCTTCACAATAGAATTTCCAATTCCTAACATCATGGTTTATTAAACAAATGAAATAGGACAAGACAAATGATCAAGGACAAGCATAGTTTCAAAGTTCTCGTTTTATTCTCCCTCCCTACACTTAAACTGAACATTGTCCCCAATGTTCCCCGAAAGTATCAAAATTATGATAATGAAAGGTAATTAAAAGAGAAAGAAACTATTACTCTTAGCTCGGTAAGATCCGTGTGAAGTAGTGGTTCAATTCTTTCCAAGAAGAATGTATGCGTGATAAGCTTCTTCCAATATTATGTTTCTTCTTCTTGATAAATAAAACCTGCACACTTTAAGAAAATAGACGAATCCTTCACGTAAAATCGTCGGTAAAACTATATATGACACTCTGCCTTTGGGATATAATGCTTGTGAAATGGATGTTTGCGCATTTTCGGAAAATTAAGACACGAAATTTCCAAAATTTATAAATAACCTGACGAGAGAAATTTTTATAATTTGTTTATGCTCTCTCATGGCGTCGTCGGGTTCTAATCTGACGCCATCGAGTTATCTGAGGCGGTACTGCTGCGTTTTTGGAAAAATTACACCTTTAAAATGGAAAAATTCACGTAAAACATCCATTATAACTCGATACAAGCATTTGACTCTAACAAACACACATATATATCAATTTCAATAATCGTAGTTCTCATGTTCACGTTCCTTTAAAAGCGTGTGTAATCCTCCCTACACTTATCATTTTGTAAAATACCTTTATATGTAATTAAGACGAGGTTAAAGACAAAATAAAGCATTTTCATAAATTCAAACATGAGAACATACAATAATGAAAAGATATATGACACACAAACAAGCAAATAATTAAGCACGGGTTGCCTCCCACGAAGCGCTTTTATTTATTTATGAGTCTTGTAGCTAGACTCAAAGTCGTGCTCCTACGTTGTCTCGTGCACGCTTACGTACCCATATCTAAGCCATTCCAATGCTCTCTCACTTTTCTTGTATTCATCTCCTAACTCTAGGAATTTTTTATAGTACCTTTCATTTTTTTCATAAGTATGCCTAAGTCCCCGTTGTTTATCTCTTTCACTAAGTATCGGAATGGGAGCCATCCGATTGCATGCCTCTATATCTTTGTGCTTAAACCTAGGATGCGTACGGGGCATTTGATAGACAAAATCCTCAACTCCATCGGAGAATGTGACTAAACCATCAATCATCCGTTCATTCAACCTATTCATTCTTTTAAAGGATGTTCCAAATATTACTTAAGTGAGGATTTCATCAATGAATTCTCCTAAATCTTCTAAGACCATGAATTCAACCATATAGGCAAAACTTCCAACAAACACATCCAAGTAAGTGACCGCATCAACAACATTGTCCCCTTGATAGGCTAATTCATTCACCTTAATTTTATTATATAGATTTCTTGAGATTAAGTTTAAAGGTAATAATGAGTGCAAGTTAGCATCAAAACTTTCAAATCCTATCTTACAAGGGAACTGCATGTTAAAGGGGCCATCAACCTCAATTCTACACATAAGGTCAAAACATTGGGAGGGGTCTTCTTCCATTTCAAAATTAACTTCATCGATGACCTCCCCGTTATCAAGTGCCTCACCATAGTCAAATTCTTCATCGGAATCCGAGTCATAGAAAGGACTATGTTGTTGCCAATTTATTTCATAATACCCTAGGTGGTTTCCAAAGTGGTGAACGGGTGAAAGGTTTTGTGGGATTACGTTTTCTATTTCGGGATTGGGATGGGGATTGGGAGCGGGTAGTGGAAAGTTTCTACGGCGAAAGATGCGAATCATGGTGAGTGGTGGGGTTTACGAATAATTTCACGAAGAAGGGGGATACACTACGAGGAAGCTAAAAATGAGAAAAAAGCCTACTTGATAGGAATCAAGCAAGGGAACCTAAACGAGATTGAAATCTAACTAGCTATTCTATTCCCCGACACGGCGCCAAAAACTTGATGCACGATATACGCGTTCGGGGTCAAAGGAACTTCCTTTTAAATCGAGCAAGTTTTCAACACCTGAGCATTGAACCTAATCGTTGTAGTGTAGTATTGGGTAAGCCTCGGGTATTGATATCGTTCTCTATGGAATAGGAATGCTAGTGAGAAGTGTACTACGCTAAGGTTGAGGTTGAGGAAGATTACTTTTTTATCTTTTTTTATATTTCTTTTATAAAGCTAAGGGTAAAATCTCGGGGTTTGGATTTGGGGGGTGGTACTTCTACCGATTACTCTACTATTCTAATTATCTAACCTAATGGGTAGTCTTATGTCTATTGATGTGTGCTCGTATGATGATTAAAAATGTGTCTACCTAAATACTATTACACCCTAGTTATCTTTTTTTGGTGGTTGAATTGTCACGTCATTATTCTTAACGCGTTGTGTTTTCTAAGGTCGTAGGGCATGCTTTTCTCCCAAACTCTTTGAAACTACCTTAAGGTTATTGTCTACGAAATATCTAGGTCAACCATAAACTAACTCTAAGGTTATCTTTGGATGTTTAGCCTACAATTCCGCTAAGTGATTCATAAGCTAAGGTTCACTAAGATTACTCAAACAATTAAACACAACGATAGCCTAGTGCACTCCTAAGCCAATTACAATTAAGATAAGAGACAACCAATCAAAATTAATAACTAGGTTTCATAGATCTAAGCAAACACACAAGAAATTTAGTCGGACATGTTAAACACGCAAGCATACACACATTCAATCGAAGACATAATGAAATCAATGAAGTAAAACACTTATCTTGATGTAAAATAGGGTATGAGAACCTTAAGATACTTTTGAAACCGGACTACAATTTTTTTAGGTTTTTACTCCACAAGTCTACCTCTTAAAATTCTGAAAATTTGATTTCTATATATAGTTTTACATTCGCAACGACGCCTTATAGGTGGGACCGTCGATCATGATCATTAGGGTTTCGTCTTGGCAAGTAATAGTTGGGACGGAGTCGCGTTGTAGTTGTGACGGTCGGGTTTCGATAGTGACATCGTGCGATTACGGATCTAGGCCGTCTCGAGATGAAAAGTCTTCGTGGCCCTTCCTCTTCAAAGCACGAAGCCGTCGGTGTATTTTAGCAAAAGTCTCTTGGCCGTCACAAATTTAATTACGTATAGAGGACGGCGTTGCCGCTTGGATTGTGACGTCAGTGCAATTCCGAAGAGCTTGAGTGTCTTCGATCTTGACTTAGCCATTTTCTTCATATATTCACTCCTTTTCGTCCAAATATGCATCATTCCAGGCATTTTGCTTCCAAGAGACCCAAAAGTGAAAAGGAACAAAATTAAGCAGTAACGGATATAAAAGTGAGCGATTAAGGGCTTAAATGACCCCTTAAAAGTGTACGTTTTAAATCCTTATCATGAAGGCAACTCAACGTACATATTTTGTTTGTTTTGACGGCTATGGTTTAGGGTTTATGTATTGAATATGAAAAACAAAATCCTAATAAAAGATTAATAAAGCAAAAATAACTAGGATCCCTCCGAATCATCGGCGAGTAGCCGATGAGAGGAGGATAGCAAATATTGTAGGTGGATCTTACCTAAAGCTCGGGTACCATGTAAGATAACGATATAGTTTTATTGATTGAATCAATTACATCTAAAACATCATATGTATTTATATTAAATACATAGCATTGATAATAAGCGACCAAACCCTAAATCTAATGAACCCAAGCCAGATTTGGGCCAGCTAACCTCTCTAACAAAAGCTAATTATGCAAAGCCTTGTGTTACTTATTCAAGGATCGTTGTAAAATTTTTAGTGTCATAAAGCATACTATTGGTGAATCTACAAGCACATCATTGGTGCATCTACTAAAGGTCTTGCTTTGTTTGTTGGGACAATCTGAGCGTTTGTTTCCTGCTCGCTCCAATTACGAGAATTGTTAATGGACTTATTAGTATTAGGCTTGAATTAGTATTTGTAATATATTAGCATTAGTATTATTATTAACATTAGTATATTTGAGACTAAGCCCAAATGTTAGAATATTTACAAATACAAGTTCACTCAATGAGTTTAGGGTGCGTTTAGCGTTTATCGGAATGGATTTATGGATTTTATTCTGATTAATGGTGTTTGTTTAGTGGGTCCAGAAATGAAATGAGTATATCATGGTAATATATTTATTAGACATCAATTTGTTGTCTATGAAATCCATCTCGCGAGCCTTTTTTTTTCACTACAAAATTCAAATATCTATACATTTTTCATTTCATATTTTATTAACCAAATATAAACAATCGTAATGATACACATTTTCATATCAATTGTCATTCTACCCCATATTAAATTCGATACACATTGTGATTTCTACCAACAAACCAAACGAACCATTACTGTTGCGAGTCAATCAATAGTGGATTAGTCAAGCAATTGCAAGAAAATATTTGTAATCATTTTTAGTGTACCTTAGCGACGTGTGGTTGAAACTTTTTGGTCGAAATTGAAGTTACAATTTTGAGAATGATCGTGGGCGCAAATTTGCGCAAACTTGAGCCTAAAACCACTTGGTATCGTCTTGATGGGTTGTAAAATAAGTGGGTCTATGTCTGCGGTAGTAAGGATCTTGACACTTTAGTTTAGGTATAACTTTAGCTCAAGTTTAGGTCCACGTATATCATTCTAAAATTTACAAATGTAATTTTAGGGTTAGTTGTGTGCCAATGTTGGTTTCAAGAAAATAATTTTGCTAAAAAATAGTTGCGATATCTAAGGTGTGTGAACATTTTTAGGACAAGCCACTGAATGAATTAGCTTTTTAGAACAAGCCACTGAATGAATTAGCTTGAACACTACGTTTCTCATATTATTTAAGACGCAAATTAGGGGTGTCATTTCGTGTCGTATCCGGGTTAGTGAGTTTGGTTCATGGGGGTGTTGGGTTGATATATCTCAATCCTAACCCGACATATTTACTTAATCGTGTTGAAAAGTTTAACCTAACCTAAACACATTTATTAAAAGTATTAGTCGCGTCAATCCATTTATGATTTGAACTTAAACTTAAAGATATACAGTAATATGTTAATATGAAATGTTAGAACTTAGAACCCTTTTAAAATTAGAGGAATGATGCCTACAAGTTTTTTTTTTTTTTGAAGAAAAGGTAAATAGAGGGAAAACATGTATCAAAAACTTAATACAGAAACTGAACTATAATCTTTATTTAAATTTTTATAAATAAAATATAAGCAATTACCTACATTTTAATGTAGGCATCATTACCTTTTAAAATTAAGAGTAAATTACACCGTTCGTCCTTGTGGTTTGCGTTGATCGCAACCTATCGTCCTTTGACAAAAACAAATGCGTCCGTCGGCCTTAAGTTAAGAGCGTTATCCGCCGATTCGTCGGCCCTCTAACGGCAATAACTAACGCCTCGTTAAGTCACCTACTTGAAGGTATTTTTGTAGATCTTGGAGCCTTTTCTAATTGTTTCCAGATTTATCCTAACACTCTTTTTCTCCTATAATTTTTCTTATAATTTATGTTTTTATTTACATACAAATTGAAGAACACTTGTAGATCTTGGAGCTTTTTCCAATAATTGTTTCCGGATTTATCCAAAAATATCAAAAAATCTATAATATATTTTCACCCCTTTTTCTTATACCCATCTTATAAATGACCCTAAACATCACTGATATTGACTTAAAATCATATGCTGTTGATTAAACTATATATTTTGATTCTTTCTAAAATCCAAAAACAAAATTATGTTGAGTTTTCAGTAACCCAAATATACTCCTAAAATTTTGACCATTAAATCTCACCAAATACACCTTTACACAAATGCTTACACCAAACCTTCAATTCAATTGGCCTCCCTAACAACAATTTTACACCAACATAAATTTTGAATCGAGCACAGGTTATACCGCCTTTCAATCTTTTATTCGCCTCTTTTATTTCATAATTGTTACATAACATTTAAGTATAGATCTGGAAATCGTGGAAAATACATACACAATCGCACTCACACGCGCATATCTAGGTGTTTTCTATCGTTGTGGGTACGGAGCACGAATCAGTCGGTGAAGACTTTTCTGGCAGTGATCTTGAATTTTTTTAGATGGTAGGATGTGTTGAGTTTTGTGTTTGTGTGTGTGAGAGAGAGAACTAGTAGATTGGGGTGGTGGATGTTGTTTGCAAGTGTGTGCAGAAACATGGGTTATAGGTTAGAAATATTTTGTTGTTGAAGATGATGGTGGTGGTGGTTGTGAGTTTATGATGGGCAAAAAAAATAAGATAGATATAGGAGATTAAAAGTAGTTGATTTTGTTGTTCTTGTGCACGATGATAAATTATGTGTTTGACTTTTGCTATTGTTGTTGTTAAAAAGAGATTGTGGTGATGGGTGTTTTGAATTGTGGGTTTGAATGTGATATATGGTTTTGAATCGGGTGTTTTGATTTGATTTAATTTGATTTTTTTATGTGTTTTAAAAATGAAAATGGCGGTGATGGATGGTGATGAAGATGAATAAAAGAGATGGTGGTGGGTGGTTATTGTTGGAGTAAGAAGATAAAGTTAAAAGTAAGGGGAAAAGACCAAAATACTTTCAAGTTGAGTGACTTAACGAGGCGTTAGTTACTGCCATTAGAGGGAAGGATAAACGGCAGATAACGTTTGTCATTTAAGGACGGACGGTACATTTTTTTGGATCAAAAGATGATAGGCTGCGATCAACGCAAACCACAAAGACGAACGATGTAATTTACTCTAAAATTAATGTTAGACATTACTATAGAAAGCTATGAAGTACTTTGAAAGTCAAAGGTCAAAGATGGTTAAGAATCCATAATACATTTATGTGATTTGAAAATTATAATATCATACATCTCTTGTTAACAAGTTCGGTTTCTTTGAGGTGGTAGTGACGAAAAGAATAAAATTCATTGGGTTGCATGGGACAAGGTTACAAAATCTAAAAAATATGGTGGATTGGGTCTTAGCAAGCTAGAGGAAAGCAATAATGCATTAGTTTTGAAATGGTTATGGAGGTACCGTACAGAGAATGATGCGCTATGAAGGAAGGTTATTGACGAGGTTCATGGTTCGAAAAGAAGATGGGAAATATTCCATTGTAGTGGTCAGATTCCGGGCACTTGGACCAGGTTGGTGAAGGTTGGGTATCGGTTGAGGACACAAGGAATTAGCTTCATAAATATGATCCGCGGCGTTGTGGGCAATGGTACAACGGTGAAATTCTGGATTGATCCGTGGCTTACAACTCAACCGCTGAAGACGGTGTTTCCTACTCTGTTTCGTCTTGAGGCAAACAAGTGGTGTACGGTGGCAGATAGAATCAGTGTGGATAATCGACATAGTGCTATTCAATGGATGTGGAAGAAATATCCGGCTAATAATCTTGAAGTCGAAGAGTTAATTGAATGTCATAGATTAGTCTTGGCTGTGCATCTAAACGGGAACGAGGATTCTTGGGCTTGGAACCAAGGGTCCAGTGATGGATACTCGGTTAAGGACGCAAGGAAATGGTTAAAAGGTAACGAATCAAGTGACGGTAATATCGTGTTTAATTGGTGTAAGTGGATTCCGAATAAATGTAATATTTTTATGTGTAGGGCGAGTTTGGACAGAATCCTTAAGCAAAGTGCTCTTCGAAGACGTAATATTCTTGTGGGGGATGGTTTGTGCGTGTTTTGTGGAGAAACAGAAGAAAATGCGGATAATTTGTTCTCGGGTTGTCGGGTGGCGTGTGGTGTTTGGAATCGATAGCAAATTGGTGCAAAATTCCCCCGTTCTTTGTGTTTTCGACCAATGACGTGATTAAGCTTGTTACCTACTTGGGCGGCTCAGAGGCTAAGAAAGAGATTATATATGGAGTCCTGATTGTGTCGTGTTGGAGAATTTGGAAGGCTAGGGACGACAAGATCTTTAATGGGAATGATACGAGTGTGGTCCAAATTGTTTCGGATATCAAATCTATGGGGTACCTTTGGTATAGGAGTAGACGTAAGGAGGGTTCGATCGAATGGAAGAATTGGTGTAACTTTTCTGTTCCTATGATGTAGCTTGTTGTTTTGGCGGCTCATCTCTAACTTGGAGATGCCCGTCTCGGTTTCTGTTTAATGAAGTTCTCTTTTAAAAAAAAAGTAAAATCAATTATCATACATCACTGAAGATTAAAAGTGCAAATTATTTTTCCATTATCTTCTAACGTAAATTTAACGCGATAGAAAATATTTGCATCGTTATTGTTTAGTGATGTATAATGTCTTTTATTTTTTATTGAAATAAACTAAAAAGGCAAGCATGGCTCGAACTCGGGTCTCCTCCCTCACAAAAGAACGCCTCCTCAACCACTGGATTAAGCATCTAGTGGTGTAAATATACCAACTCAATTTTGTTCTAAACCATTTTTTGTTCATGTTTATAGCATATAAGTTTAGGTCGGCCGGTTTTTGAGACGGGGCCAGATACGTTGGACTCTTTTTTTTTTGCTATTTCTTCTTGTATTATTAGTGATTCATTTAGATTTCAGTAAAAATATATACGTGATCGATACTTGTCTGAAAATTTATTTTCGTTTCGATTTCAAATTGTGTTTCATGTCAAGCATTGACGTACTTGCGCAAAAATATCAATCAACAAGTTCCAAGAGACACATATATCAAGTGATAAAAACTTCTCGAAAAAGAACATAACCACATTATAATACTTCGAAAGTTCAAAGTGCATAACCAATCCGATTTATCAAATTTTAATCATCGGTTTCATTGACCATGGATGAGATTTTATGTTAGCCGATGAGGTGTCGTACAACGGTGCACGTGGCAAGTGGCAAGTTGGGTCCCACAATAAGAGGTGCGGTGACAGGTAATATTTCAGCCATCAATATCACATTCTTCAAACTTCATCTGACCATAAAACTCTTTGTCCAGAGTTCAAATATCTATAAACCAAGTCATCATATAACTTCTTATGCGTAATGTACCTGTTTTTGACCATCATATATGTCTGGGTTTAGTAATTTCATATAATTGAACCCAAAAAGACAAGCAACTTTACTTTATACACAGCTGGCACCATTATGTTTCAACCTGGCTCGGGCTCTGGCCCTCTTCCTATTTCTCAGTTTTTATTACAACAAAACAAAAGGATTACCTAAAAAAAGAAAAAATTGGGTACTATTTTTTTTTATTTTTTATTTTTAATATGTAATGATATGTATTATATACTCTGTTCTTGAGTTTATTTTTAGGAGAGAAAAGAAAAGGTTTGAGATCGTACTAAAAAGAAATTGTGTTCATTTTTTAAGAGAGGAGAAGAAGGTAAAAATTAGTAAATTGCACCAAAATTACTCTCATAATCTTCTTTTCAAATTGGGATGAAATAGAGTGAAGTTGATTTTAAAGCATTTTTTTCTTACATAATCTCTTTTTCTTTCTAACTCGGGAACACAACATAAAAATAATTTTTTTTATTACTCGCCTCTACACTTCTCTTTTTTTCCCTCTCTATCTCTCTTCTTTCCGTTTTATACTCGAAGGTGATGCTTTTACATTGTTCGAGTAGCAAGATTTATGTGTGTTGTGAAGTTAAAATAATGTATTGCATAAGTTAGGAAAACAAATGGTATAATTATACATGTTGCTTTTGGTTTGTTATATGTTACTTTGCAATTAAAGAGTGAGACATTGATAATATTAAATAGTTCGGATATTTTAGTATCAATTTTTCATATTAAATGCTCGTACTCGTTATGCTTTATGTGAATATATACTTAAAATGCTTCATGTTTCCTTATCAGCTACAGTTTGATTATTGGAACAGAAGACGTGGAAATAAAAAGATAAATGGAAGAACTTCACACACTTACTGGACCAGAAAGATATTACGGCGTAGCTTGTTCGATGGAGCTACACCATAACCTTTGTTGCTAATAAAATAGTACAAGCCTCGTCATCAGATATTACATCGTAACAATCTCATTGAGGTTACGTCGTAACTTTGAAAGAAATATTTTACGAGACAATTATGGCGTAACTTATCTATTTGGTTACACCATAATATTGGTACATATGGTGGAGGACTATAAGCTTACGAAGACTTATGGCGTAGGAGGCATGATGGACTTAAACCGTAATTATTAAACTTGGACGCCAAGGAGTTAAATTCCAGGTATTGAAAGTAAAAATAACAAGTAAGATGGAGGACTAAACTAGGCAAATCATATGATGTTTAAGATGTCATAAGGACTTGGCATAAAAATAATAAGAACGAGCAAGGACTAAAGACGGTTAATTCTTATTACATTTAACGAAAGATATATATCCCAAGGATTGAAAGTAATTACGTCAAAGAACGATGAGGGGTTGAAACCAGAAAATTCTTATAATTATTACACTTACAAATACATAAGCACTTGAAGTGAAACCATGCGCTACTTCAGGGGTGAAACGCGGACAAGACTATGAAAGTTTCAAAATGATTCTAGGAATGAATGGGGATCCCTATCAATATCAAAATGAAGAAAATCGAATGAAATATATTACCTTTCTCTCACTCAATAGATGTATCTGGTCTAGTACGGTACAGTACAATACGAGACAATGGAATGCAATGGGATAGATGGTAGAGGGCTGCCTGCGCCTAAGAGGAAAGTCCTAACGCTTAGTCTTGTCTTCCTTAGGTTAGTAAATCGATGGTTAGTTTTATGCCTGCTATCTTCCTTATCTGCACTTGCTATTTCTATCTGAAAACTGAAAGGGATCACCTCGTACCTCCAAGAATAAGATTGCCCGCTCCATGCGCATCGCTCCACTAGCTCCACTCGCGAGCTTCCAGACATACAACAAGTGCCTGACACAGTCAGTGTTCTTGAATATCGAAGCATAAGACTTTAGAGAATAATCTAGTATCTATATCAGTGATTCCGTTCGGCCGAGCCAGTTATCTAAAGTCTTGCAAGCAACATCACCCTCACCTCGGAATGAGAGAGACATCAAGGACAAGAACGTAGGAAAGCTCCTTAACGGGAGATTCAGCCACGTAATCAATCCCCCAAACTGTTACTCGGGAATTGACAAGATGCCCTAGTCGTGTTGGTAAGCGTAAGCATTTCGTAATAAGAAAAAACTAGATATTAAACTCCCGATATCAGTTGCAATTCTCACTATTACGGATCCCACGACGACAACTCCCGCTGAAGCAATTGTTGCTGCAGAGGTAGCTAAATCACCTATCCGCTATAGACGGAAAAGGCATGTGTGTGGCGGAATTTCTTACTTCATCCATACTTTTTCTACTTTTTCTGAAGTGTGGGGCAGCCACCCAAGCTTATTAGTCGCTTAGATAAAGAAGGAAGCCCTTCGAGAGCTATTCTTTCCCTGATATTGGCAGGACTTACTAGCCCCTAGCTGTTTCAATGGTAGGAGCAGGGGATTGCAGAGGGGAAACCGTGCTAAGGAGAAGGGATTGCAGCCCCAACCCCCTTAACTAATGGATGCTTAGATACCTGCAACTGAATCTGTAAGCGGTGCAGGGCAGGATGGACGAGAAAAGCGCCTTTGCTACTAGGAGAGTCGCTAGCTTGCTTGATAATAGTTACGTCATAACTTATTAATTTGAGTTACACCATAGTTGTATCGAAATGATTTCGTCTAATTGCTTACATCATGGTTAGGCCATAACCTCACATTTACAGTTACGCTGTAACTGAATTGAACTCTATAAATACAACCCTAATTCAGCTCTTTTCAGCATCTATTTCCATCCATCTCCAAAGGGCAATTAGGGAACCATCACAGGGTATTTTCCAGCCATCATCCATGACTTTTTAAGGGAGAATTCACACAATCGTCATCGTTATTAGTTCTACATCAAGTAATTTGTATCAAACATTATGTCTAATTTGATTTATGTTTTATTAAGTATTGTTTGTATAATTTATAGTATGATAGGCTAAACACTTCATGTTTTAGCCTAATTATGAATTTGTTATTATTTTGATCTTTATTTCCTTGTTTATTTATCGTTTATGTGGATATCTTGATTAGCCTATCGTTAGATCCTTGCGTTTTGGTAGTATTGAAGCTACGATAGAACCTAATAAGCTAGTTAGTACATGACCATTTGAAATCTAGCCTAGTAGGTTACATAAGCTGTAACATCGTGTGGAATTGACCATATTACCGCCTACACTAGAATAGGTGCTTAAGAAGCGCGGGTAAAACCTTACATAGACCAAAAGAGGGTTTAAGTGTCAAACTCGACACTAGATATGTGTAATAGATAATTGGTACTTAATGACTAAGAACTAGATACTTGGCCACCCATGACCATCGGGGTTGGGATCTAGGGATTATAGGTTAGGTCATGATTACCATTCGGGCCTAATGACTTAGAACCACTACGTAGGCAAGACATAGACATTTCACATAGGAACTAGATCATTGTGTTACTAATGTAGTAACTAGGTTAGCACATCTTTCACCTTTGATAGTTTGCACATTTTTGTTTCCATTATTTATTTCTTGCAAATTAGTTAATTAAACAAAACAAACTACACTCAAAACCGTGACAATCAGAACTCAAGTTAGAAACCGCCCCTTAGCTCTTGGGACGACCTCGACTTTACCGAATACTACACTACACACGATCGAGTTCTCTGCCTGTTAGTGCATAGGTAGACCATAGGTAGAGTAGAAATTATAAATATTAAACCTGGTCTAAAATAAGCATCATATATATAGTCTTGTTGAGCATTAGGTGAATCGTTGGCAGTACTAGTGTGTTTTTTTATGCATTATGGTTTTGGGAGGGTGACCCTCTATCTACTTTGCTATGTTTTCTTACGTTCGACGATGAAAATGCATATAGGTTGGCATAATTTAGAAATATTAAAGGGAAATGTAGTCATAGGTTGGAAGTATTCATGGCTTACTATTGACTGTGAGTGATGCCAAATTATTGTTCACTGTGTGTATATGCTTGTGAAGAATGATACTCTATCTTTGTAGACATTGGTGACAATAAGATGGAAATGTAGTTGACTGTCTAACAGCCCCATGATAACCCATGGGTATATGTAGTCTTGTTGAGCATTAGGTGAATGGTTGGTTTGTTACCCCACACAGTCTTGTCTTATCTTCAAATACCAACACCTATCTTATGTCTTTATCAGAAAATTCATTCAATTTTTCATCTACCCCGCACATTCTCATCTCTTTCTTATCTTTAAATACTGATGAACTAAATGTAAATAGTTCATGTTTCTAGCTTGAAATGTTTCCCCTAGAATGGAAGATGGGTGATTGTGAGTAGACTTTGAAACTCATGAATCATCTAAAACACGCAAAAACTTCACTGCAACAAGATGTTCATCAGAATAAAAGCTAATTCACACTGCACATCATCTTGTTCTGGCAAAGTTTGTGTATTTGAGATGATTAGGGAGATTCAAAAGATACTCACAATTACTATCTGCCATTCATTGGGAAACATTTAAAGCTATAAACATTTCAAGAAGATTATTGTAGCAGATGCAGTCATTTTATACCTATAATGCATTTGTTGTTATAAGTTGATGCAGTATCTGTTATAGCATCTGTAAGTATGATTAAGTCATCACATGACTTGTTATATTATCACAGTCTCTTATTTATTTCACTTTGGCTATCTTTATAGACGACAAGGGAAAAGGAAAACTTATCGAGGGATATAAGAACATGACACATGAAAATATGAATATGTTTTGTGTTGATCTGGAAAATAGGATAAAAATCTTGAAGATGTGTTTCAAAGGGCAAAAATCTTGAAAGGTTAAATTATTCAAGCTCTTATGATGTAAATATTGTTTTTGGAGTTTGTATTACAGTTTGTATTTTACATGTCTTTGTATCTTGAATAATCAGATATCAAATCCAAGGGAAAAGCAAAAAGTGATTGAAAGTTTGGATGATTTAAAAGTATGGGATAACATGAAAATGACTGATGAATTATTGGATGAGATACAAGCAAAATATGGGCCATACAAGACCATCACAGATGAAAATGTAGAGGATTTTCCTGATAATCTATTTATAAGTACAAATAAGGAAATGCTAGGGATTAAAGGTAAAAGTATTCAAGCTCTTAATGAGGTGTTTGGAATGTCTTTCTCCCCTTGTAGATGCTTATGATGTAATTACTGATTTTGGAAGTGAATATTACAGTTAGCCTATCTTGTATACTCTTTGCATATATCAAATCCAAGGGAAAGTCAAGGTGTTGGGTTCAGTAATACCCAAACCCCTTAATCTAGGATTTGAATAGAAAATATCCCAAGTGTTTAGACCGTTAAACACTAACAAGTCACTGAGTGCATAGTCTCTCAGTGAGCCATCTTCGAGGATACTCGAAGAAAAGAAGTCTCTCCACCAAGAAGGCAAAACTTAAAGGGTGAAGGCGAGTCGAGAAGAAGATGGTGGATTCGGTGAGTGATGACAATAACTCATGAATCCCTAAACTCTCATGAACTACTTACATCAAGACAAACCAAGAAGGCGAAGACAATGAAGGCGAAGAATGAGCGGGACAAGGCGGGATAAGTTTGAATCGAGATAAGGCGAAGTCCGTATCAACCAAAGTCAACTTTCCCGAATGGCAAACTACCGAGCTCGGTGTCATCACCGACTTATGGAAAAGCTGCCTTGTCTTACTTGATATAGTCTTTATAAAGAGACAAAATACATCGAGTTTTGTCTTTTGCAAAATGTCGGTTTGTCACTTAGGATAGAGTTAAAACTCATACTTGTATAAATAGCATAAGAGATGGAGTGAAATATTAAGCTTGTGAATTGTAAAACACACACACACACAAGCCATCTTTCACTTCTCCAAATACAACTCAGTCCCTAAGATAGCTCGGTGGTTCCATAGTAGTTTTGCTCGGACTTAGCTTTGAGCTTAGTGAGGAGTACCAACCCTTTGTCATTTCAATCCCAAGTACTATTCCATAAGTGCTTGGGTAATGTATTCTTTTGATTGATTTCTAATAAAGAATATTATGTTGAAAATTTATCAGTGTGTTTTGCTTACATCTTACTTTAGTTATTGATTCACTATTATTCCTTTTTTAATACTTAACCGTTTTATACAATAGTGAATAGGGAACAACAAGTGGTATCGAGCAAGGCGATTATAAAACCTTTAAAGCCGCTCTAAAGCGCTTTTAAATCGAGGATCCAATGGTTGAAATTGATGTGCCCCAACTAGTCGACAAAAGGGTGGGCGTACTCGATGTTGCCCTCGACTTGAAGTTGGTAAATTTAACAAATGGAAAAGCGAATGCTTTGCTATTTGATGGATGGAACCTTACTACATTAAGTGTATTAATGAAGGTCCATTTATCCCAAAGCTATTTGAAGGTTTGCCTAAACACAAGCTCGATGAACTTAGGACGAGAAGAGTGGTCAACCAGGACCAAGGATCAAAAGTATCATCATATCTTGTCTTCGATGATACTATGGAGTCTCATATTGGTCGTAGTACAACTAAACAAACACAGGATGACACGGTCTCTGATCATGAAGGTCCTTCGATACCAAGGAAAACAGGATCATGGACACAAACTTGAGTATAACACCTTGGGGCTAAGGACTCGAAACTCGTCTCAAACTTACACCGATACAAAACTTTGTTAAATGAGCGTCAAATGATGGTGTTAAGTTGTCCAAACATGAAATCAATGTTGGTTTTGTCAATAGTCTCCACGAGAAGTGGTTGAATTTCTCTCGGGGACTTAGGAATGCTAATCATACCTAGAATCTTGAACTTCCGTAAATTTATGGCAAATTTGTCTATGAGGAAAACCTCATCAGCAGAAGATACTACGACTTAAAGAAGTCTCGGGAAGTCAAGTCACGACCACCACTTCAACACCTTTATTCTCGCTTTTTCTCTAAAGGTGTTGTTAGGTCACTAGTTTACAAACACAAGTTATAGAAAGAGATAAAGGCGGATGAACAAGCTAAACACACACACACGCATAAACAATAATACGGTTAAGGAAAGAGTGAGTGAAGAGAATAACTTGAACAACCAACCCTCAAATGAGGGTTTACAAAAGTATTTATAGGAGGAAGCTAGGGCAACACTCCTAGTTCCCATCCTTTCTTATGTGGGCTTGGGCCTAAGCTTATGGGCCTTCTACATAAGCTTGACCTTAAACAAACATAAAGGCCATAATAAAGCTACCTATTACATATGAAATATAAATATTTGAAATCTTGTTTAGGAGTGATTCCAACAATCTCCCTCAGTATATATGAATGTAAGCGGTGAAGGCGTTGATGTAATAGTAGTTGTGACGTCTTCCGAGATTCTTCTTTCTTGTGAGAGGAATTTCCTTGATTGAACAATCTCCCGGTGTAGAGAGATAGTTATCTTTGAGCAGATTATGCTTCGACGTCATCTTTAACTTTGTTCTTTGATCATTGTTCTTTGTGGTGAAAGTGATAGTATGTTGTTGTCGGCATCGATGCGCCTCAGTGCCTTGCCGCTCCGGTGTCTCCACGTCATTCTTCAACATGCTCACACGCCTTAGACGTTGGAAGGCAATACTAATGAAGTTACGTAAGTCTTTTACTTTGTAGATTCTTTGGTTTGTGAAGAATCATTCGACGGTTGTGTTGTGTTGAATTGAACTTCCATTAGTGATGATGTTGGCGTGAGCATGAGAAGAATCAAGACGATCATCCGCCCGAGCTTCCATAAGAAAACATTTCAAGCGGTTAGTAATAAGCGGTTCCGGCACTTACAAGTTTGAACTTCAAGAGTGTTAACGACATAGTGTGAAAACACAACTCTAATTCTTACAAAGGCCGTTCTGAGCTGAGTCCCACAAGTGAGATAACGCGATGTACGGAAGTACATCTCTGATTCGAGATAGTCCGAGGTACACCAAGCATCACCTCTGACGAGACCGTTTGAGACACTCCGCGTAATCCATGGGGAGTTACCGAGAGTGACTGCTTGTCGGGTGTTTGATGTTGTCCCCGGCGGGAGTTTCATTCAATCACCGAGGATCACGGATGTGAACCTCTCATAAATGTTCTCGACAGTTGCTAAGATCGTGAAGGACTCGATATGAACCACCGATGATCTTATTTGTTGATCATCAAGTGATTAAATGTCAAGTGTTCTAAGAGATCTTTTGATGAATCTCGTGGCTCTAGACTCAATAGTGCGATTTGGTTTTCTGGCGGAGACTAGGAGAGGGTCTCCTTCTTCAATACCAGTTCTCAAGAGAAAGCCAATAGTTTACGTGGGGTTCCCCGTGAAAATGAAACAAACACATTGAGAAAAACTTGAGTGGCTAAGAAGGTTTAGTGCATGCGTCACTGGGTCCATGACGACTTTTAATCTTGATACCGGTGTCACTAAGTGACAACCCGAGTATATATGAATTGAACCCGATTATGCGCCTAAGTTGAATAATGCGGAGGGCTATTTCTTTTCACCCTTTACTTTACATTTCTTTTGATTCTTCAACTCCTTCTTTCTCCGATTCTCATTTTCTCCTTTTACAATCATTCCTAAGGACTCTAACACTAACTAATGGTAGTGTCCTTGGGTAGATCCCTCCGACTCTGGCGGATCATAGGACAGTTATTCCTAACCTTAGTCACCTTATAACTCCATGACTAACCTATGTTTGCCATTAAAACCATCGTATGTTAAAATCTCTCTCAAAGGGTTTGTTAACGAAAAACATGTTTGAACCACGGTGAGAGATGAAGTTTTGCATAAATACTCCCCTCCACATGTGCTTAATAGTTTTAATGGTTAAATGCACGGTGAGGAAAGAGCGCGCACTTTTGAATTGATCCCGAAGATAGACAATCCCGCGAGACACGGTTCGTTGCATAGTTAAAGAGTTACATTGTCGACTTTTAGGTGACAACTAGCTCTAATAACTACCTTGAAGGTGTAGACAAACCTCGAAAGGTTGTCATACCCATCGAGTTCATGTCTATCAAGAGTTTCTCGAATGGTACTTTCTACTTGGACAAGTCCTTTGCGAGACACGTTTACATCACTAGCGAACTAGCTTGAAATTATTACCCATCAGGACAAGTCTTTTCGAGTTACTAACGGTTTAGTACCGTCGATTCGTTGGTTAAGTCGGGAACATGATTCATTTGCATTTTGTACAACATATTTCTTATCACAATTTTCTCCCCTCAAAATGGCATATGTAAATGTTATTTTGAGCGGTTGAAATAAATATGACCATTTCGAGTTTTGCGGGAAGAGTGACCACTTGTGAACAATTTGTGAACAAAGTTTTAATTCAAATACTCCCCTCAACTAGTGATATAAGCGGTTGAGGTTTTAAAATCATATGGGAAGTACTTGTCTTTTGAGCAAAACCTTGAAAATGAAAGGTTTGATAGGTTTTACTCAAAATAAGAAGCTTTCGCTCCTTTTATAAGGATTGTGGCTTTGAAGCGTACCACGTGGTCCTTTCTTGACCATTACGGGTTGTACATCATTATGTGTGCACAAGCCATTGATATAAATAATCACACATCAAAGTTATATGAAGGAAACAATTCAAGGGGTACCGGGAAGTGTAGTGATGTTCCGAGTGCGACAAGGCGTTGAAAGCGGTGATGTTACTCTGGGTCGTCCACTAACATAGCTCTCAATCGTCTCAGGCGGTCCCTTCGAACAACCGTTCATCAATCATGGTGATGATCGTCTCACATCCCTCCTTTCACGAGAATTCTAGCGCTTAGGAGACCCGACTTTCGGGCATATATCCTTCAACACGCCAATCCATCCTAACCAGACTTCAAGGTATGATCCCGATTATCACCCACTTAAGCTTAAGTGTGGAAAAACTTCCCTTTATCCGTTAAATAAGGGTAGAGTCAAGCTCGTGACTCGAACAAAAACAAGCGCTTCTTGGGAGGCAACCCATGTGTATTTGTTTTTCATTTTTTTGTGTGTGTCATATATCTTTTCATTATTGTATGTTATCATGTTTGAATTTGTGAAAATGCTTTATTTTGTCTTTAACCTCGTCTTAATTACATATAAATGTATTTTACAAAAGGGATGAGTGTAGGGAAGATTACACACGTTTTCATAAGATACATGAACATGAGAATAACAATTGATTAAAAGATATATTTGCGTGTTTGTTCGAGTCAAATGCTTGTATCGAGTCATAATGAATGTTTTGCGAAATTTTCCGATTCTAAAGATGTAAATTTTCAATTTTTTCCCGGAAAATCGCAGACCGGTTTTGTCGGGATAAAGCGACGGCGTCAGATTGCAACTTGACGGCGTCGGGAAGGAATAAAAACATCGATTACCTTTTCCTCGTTTTCGAGCTACTTAAAATTTTTGGAATTTTCTGGTCTTAATTTTCTTAGAAATGCAGTAAACATCCATTCCACAAGCATTATATCCTAGTTTAGTAGAGTCTTATATATATTATTACCGCCGATTTTATCACGAAGGTTTCGTTTGTTTTCTTCAAGTGTGCGGGTTTTGTTTATCAAGAAGAAGATACATAAAATTGGAAGAGCTTTTCACGCATACATTCTTCTTGGAAAGGATTTAACCACTACTTCACACACGGATCCTACCGAGCTAATCGGGGAGTATTAGTTTCTTTCATTTTGATTAGCTTCTTTTATCATAACTTTGATACTTTCGGGAACATTGGGGACAATGTTCGGTTTAAATGTAGGGAGGGAAAATGAAGCGGAACTTTGAAACTATGCTTATCCTTGATTATTTGCTTTGTCCAATTGCATTTGCGTAATAAACCATGAGAAAATGTCGGTTAGGGTAATTTGGCACCAAATTTAAAATTTTCATAATATATAGGAGTGGGCCATTAGTCTTAACAAAAGCGTCTCACGGATAGGAAGTTATATGACTAGCACAAAATCCTTTACCACTTAAATTCCAC
Source organism: Chrysanthemum lavandulifolium (assembly GCA_022545495.1). Taxonomy (NCBI): domain Eukaryota; kingdom Viridiplantae; phylum Streptophyta; class Magnoliopsida; order Asterales; family Asteraceae; genus Chrysanthemum; species Chrysanthemum lavandulifolium. The sequence goes on from CM040246.1 coordinate 95,508,882, forward strand.
CAAAATGTGAGGATCGCCCTTAGATTAGTAGGAATTAAAGCATTCATCTTTAATGCTTAGAGTGTGAACCGTAGTATATTAGATTCTAGAACTTGTTTTGTGATGCATTCCAAGATCGCTAGTAAGACTACACTTGTGTAGTTAGGAATAACTAAATGATAAGAGGCATTAGGATAACCCTTGTTTGATACCGTAATATAATTACTTCTTCCACATCGGTTGAGTAATTCCCCACACCCGCTGCGTTGTACTCATCTTTAGTACACCATACCCTAGTTAACCCCTCGAGCCTATCCTTTTCGCGGTTCTCGTGATGTTTCGGTTTTCCGAAATATCAATGAAAACATTGTTTACACCCCACCCCAAATGTACACCCAAATCGCCTAGCCTACCTTGTATGCACTCACTTTTAGTGCATTATTATTATCACCCTAAACCCTTAGTTCAATTATCGGTTGCTTGCATGAGTTGCTAAGTCGAGTCATATCCTTTGTACACGTTTTGGGACGATTGGGATTCATGGGAAAAGTTAAAGTTTTAAATGACTAAAGGGCATGAATTCCCTTATTTGCGTAATAACGTACTCCAAGTGTTTTGATCTTTTCAATTCGGGTCATATTAGTGTTAGAGTAATAAAAACTCAAGTGTAGGGATGTGCTATGAATCCCTATTATTTTGATGTTATCGTAGAGGATGGTAGAGTAAAAGTGTATGGAAAAAAAATCGAAAAAAAATTGGAAAAAAAAATAAAAAAAATAGAGTGATAAAAAAAAACATACGGGCTACCATCCTACGTCTATCTTTAAATTTATGTTTGTTTATTTCAGTTATCTAGAGTTTAGAGTGTCGAGTCTTGGCTTAGCAACGCCATTCTTCGTATGCATGTAACATTGAGATTTTTGACTTGCCACCACTAAAAAGCCTATCCCACCAAACCCTTTGTTTCCCTACCGTAAGCCTAACGTTACAACCCTTTAAAGACCTCTTTGATAGTCTTTCCTAGGTGCTTACGCCAAAGCGATGGAGGTTTGATCTATTCTCAATCCTATGGTAATCTATGTACTAGGACCGGTTAATGAGTGTTTATCTTCCATTTCCAATTCGTTATATTTCTTATACACCCGAGAGAGATGTGAGTATCCAAACACCCCATGTGAGGTGCTATTATGTAATTTCCGTGCTTGTTATGACTTTTCGGGGCTTATATGTGTTGTGGACTGTTTTAAACCAATGCTTCATGACCCCAACTTATAAATTAATTGGCTAAAAGCACATTTGCTTGAGGACAAGCAAATACCAAGTGTAGGGATATTTGATATGGTTTTAAAATGTACCTTTTTAGGGTCGTTTAAGCCCTTATTTGATCACTTTTGTATCCGTTATTGCTTAATATCGTTCCTTTTCACTTTTAGGTCTCTTGAAGGCAAAGCTGTAATGGCACTTATTTGGACGAAAAGGCGGATATATGAAGAAAATGGCCAAAGTCAAGAATCGAGACACTCAAGTCGCTAAATTACAAGGGACGGCGTCATCGCTTAATCTATGACGCCGTCGGAGGATTTTTGTGACGGGACAAGCCAAAACTCCTATTTTCAAGTGACGACGTCAAGTTATAAGAGAGTAGGCCGTCACAACTCGCACGGCCTAGATGTAATCTGCAGCGCGTCGAAGTCAAGAGGACGGCGTCACAAGCATAAGATGACGCCGTCGCAAGATTAACTTGGCCAAGACGAAACCCTAATGGCGGCGACACGGCGGCCACAAATCATAAGGTGGCGTCGCACATGTAATCTTATATATAGAATCCGAATTTTCGCTTTTTTAGAGTACTCTTTTGGGTAAACTTTTGGAGTAAAACCTAAACCGAACCAAGGTCGTATTTTAGGGTTCTAAGCCCTATCTTACACCAAGATAAGTTGTTTACTTCATTAATTTAATTATGTCTTCAATTATTTGTGTGTATGCTTGCATGTTCTCCATGTCAAGCTAATTTACTTGTGTGTTTGCTTAGGAATATGAAACTTAGTTATTGAATATTGATTGGTTGTTTCTTATCTTAGTTGATTAATGATCTAGTAATGCGATAGGTCATTCGTTGTGTACTTAATGCTTGATTAATCTTTGTGAACCTTAGGTTATAGCACCTTGAGTTGTTGTAAGCTAAACTATCCAAAGAGGCCTTAGAGTTAGAGTTTATTATCCCTTGTGGGTTTTGTAGACGAGACCCTTTGGTAACTTCAAAGAGTTAGGAAGAAACGCATACCCTACAACTTTAGCCACACAACGCAATTAGGAATAAGGACGTGACAATTCAACCACCAATAGGAGATAATTAAGGAGTAATAAAACCTAAGTAAACACATCTTTAAACTATCATACGAGCACACAATAATTAGACATAGACTACCACCACCTTAGTTTAGATAATTAGATAATAGTAGAGTAATCGGTAGAAATACCAACCCCCAAATCCAAACCCGAGATTAGTACTTTTCCTTTTCTAAAAAAAACATAAAAGATAAAAATAATCTTCCTCAACCCCAACCTTAGCGTAGTAACTTCTCACTAGCATTCCTATTCCCTAGAGAACGATACCAATTCCGTGGCTTACCCTAATACTACACTACAACGATTAGGTTCTTTGCTGGGGTGTTGAAAAACTTGCTCGACTAAAAGGAAGTTCCTTTGACCCCGAGCGCGGTGTAAGCGTATCACCGTGAAAAAGGCAAACACCAAAGAGCATCTTTCAAAACCAAACAAAATTTCTCCATCAAAAGCGCCTTCACCTCCAGATATGGATCTCTTTGGACTGTCGGTCAAGATCAATCCGAGATGAGAAGTATACACTTGTCATTGTTGATGAGTTTTCAAGATACACTTGGGTATACTTTCTTTCCAAAAGAGTCGGCGGTGATACAATAATGTCATTCATCGTGAACATTGAAAACCGAATGACATTATCATTAAACAAATCGAATTGACAATGGTCTTGAGTTCGAAATGAAGAGCTTGAGAATTTCGTGATGAAAAGGAATCTCCCAAAACTTTTCATCTCCTTACACCCCCGAACAAAATGGGGTAGGTGAAAGGAAAACAGAACTCTCATTGAGGTCGCCAAAACTATGTTAAATGGCTCACTCTCTCAAAACATTTACGGATCAAGCGGTTAAAACGACTGTTACACTCAAAACATGTCAATCATTGTCAAAAGACATAACAAAACCCCATATGAGATATTCAAAGTTAGACTTCGATATCGGCTACTTTCATGTGTTTGGATGTCCTGTGTTTATTCATAACCACAAGGATCATTTAGGCAAGTTTGATGCTAAAGGCGATGATGGATACTTTCTAGGTTACTCAACGATCTCCAAAGCCTTCGTGGTATTTAACACAAGGAGACAACAAGTTGAGGAAACCTTCATGTCACCTTTGATGAGAGTTCGAAAGCATCAAGTTCACCAACACCTCGGTGGAGGAAATAGGAATTGATAACTCATCAAGATATCCTCCGATGAGTATGATAATCTGAAATCAATTCCTCATACCAAGGCGATCTCGACATCTCATATTATGTCTTACTTCACAACCTTCCCCAACCAACTATCGTTGAATTCATTGATAACCAATCGGTCCCATCGGATAGGTAACATCAACCAAATGTTCAGAACACGTGATTCAAGAAACCCAACAAGACATCTCAACAAATGATCTATATGATTACGTGGCTCCTGCTCTGAACCGAACTCCACGAGTTTCCAGGTGACCTCTTCAAGCTCGGATCCTAGACCACAAAGTAAGTGGACAAAATCATGACATTGAGCTTGTAAACTGTTGGAAATAATCTGTTACCAGCGATAATGTGGAAGACATCTAAGTATTGCACTAGCGGTGGAAGCGTATTATCCTTCTTTGGCACATTATTACCACTGCTATTAGATAATTGTTAGGAAAGCGTGTTTAGATAAGTATAGAAAAGATCTTGTGTATATTCTATATTGTTAGCTTTATACTTATCTTGTAAAGGACTCCTTGTACTATAAAAGGAGGTCCTAGGTCATTGTCTTAGGTATGCGTCTTACATCGTATCATTCACATAAGCTTCAAGGTGTAACCCTAGTGATAAGCAAGATCACTCGTATTATTCATTAATAATATTGGAGCTTAGTTTTGTGTTTAATTTGTGTTCACTTACAATACATCATATAATCCGTCTTCTAAGTATTACTAAGTAAATTCTGCGTGCTTATTAATATAATACAAAATATCACTGACACAAGGTGTGTGTCCAGATCCATCAAGTGGTATCAGAGCCAGGTTCTGATATTTTGATTTAGAAGATCCAAGGAATACGCTTAACCTACTCACTCAATTCAATGGAGATGGAAAACAACCAGTCTAACTCTTCTACTCCAAGACTTCCTAAGCTCAAACTTAATGAGTTTGAGATGTGGAGGATAATGATTGAGCAATACTTTCTCATTCAAGACTATGCTCTATGGGAGATCATCTTAGCGGTGATTCTTTCAAGCTTGTGACTAGTACTCGGAAGGTTGGTGACACAGATGTTGTGGCAGTTTACGTGCACGAGACTAATATTGAAAAAGCACTAAAGAAGAATGATCTAAAGGCTAGAAGTTTGTTGTTGATGACTCTTCCTAGAGACCGGATCATAGCATTGACAAGTTCAAGACGACTAAAGAACTTTTGAAGAGATTTGCTCGGTGTTTGGTGGTAATGATGCTACAAAAAGACTCAAAAGACATTGTTGAAGCAAAGTTATGAAAACTTCTACGCTTCAAGCGGTGACTCTCTTGATAACATCTTCACCAAACTCCGAAGATTGTTACACAACCGATTGTGTTTGGCATTGAGGTAGAAAAGGAAGACCTCAATTTGAAGTTTCTAAGAAGTTTGCCTTGAGTTTCATACTAATGTTACGATGTCGGGAAAATAAACAAGATATTGAAACTATGAAGCTCAATGATCTTTACAACAACTTCAAACTCATTGAACAAAGATTGAAGAAGGTGGGAAACTTGGTACAAGCTCAAGTAGCTTGGCTTTGATGTCAACCTCTGTTGGCGGTGATGATTCTGAAGATGGCGTGATGATGATATTGCCCTTCTTGGTTCTCGATTTCCATCGGTAATGTTAGCGTTACCGCTGCGAGTTCAAAGAAAAAGATTCTTGGTATTGGAGATCCTACCTTTTATGCTTTTATCTCCACTCAAGTTAATGGCTCTATATTAACTCATGAAGACATAGAGCAAATTGATGAAGATGACTTGGAGGAGATGGATATTAAATGGCAAATAGCTCTTCTTAGCATGAGGGCTAGGAAATTCTACAAGAAGGCGCAAGCCTATTCACATCAATGGTGGTGAAAGCTGCAAGGTTTGACAAAAGAAAGTAGAGTGTTTCAATTGTCACAAGTTGGGGCATTTTGCTAGGGAATGCGAGAAGACCAAGGATGAAGGACAATAGGTCTACTTGGTACAAGCAAAAGAAAGAACCAAATGTGGAAGAACCAAAGGCAATGTTGGCAATTGATGGTGTGAGCTATGATTGGAGTTTCATGGTCGATGAACAAGAGGAAGAACCTTGAGATCTTGCTCTTGTGTCTCTTGAATTTGCTCTCATGGCTTTCTCGACTCGAGGTACAAAACTTTGAAAGTTGTTCTAAAACATGTAGGGTGCTAGAGAAGTTGAAAGGCTTAATGATCTATATTCTAATGAAAGACAAGAGTTGTATCTTGCTAATTATCTTGTGTCAAACCTTAGGAGAGCTATAGGCGTATTAGAAAAACAACTAGAGCACTATAGAAAATGAGTCAAAATATAATGATGATATGATTCTTCTTAGAAGAGAGGTAGATCATAAGGCAGTTGTGAATGAGGCATACCAAGAAGAGCTTGAAAAACTTAAAAGATAAATGAAAATGTCAATTTAATTGTAGACACTGTTATTATCGGTCTAAGTCAATTGATAAAATTTGGAATGCTCAAATTATGAGTAAAGCTAAGTCGGTATGGGATATCATATTGTTCCACCACCACTAAGAGGTGTTCCATCACCTCAGGGCATAGATTTAGCTCATACAGGCCTAGAAGATTTTCGGGAACTTTTCGTGAATATGGTCCTCTAAAGGACACATTTGTGAAAAGTGAGGAGCAGGTTAAGCATGAAGCTGATGTTTTGAAAGTGCTAGTGACTCATCGGTTGTTGATGAGAATGTTAAAAAGAATGTAGAGGCTTCTATCCCAAAAGTTGTTAATCTTATTACAGAGGAACCTAGGAAACAAGCTAATAAACCTAGATCAACTATAAGGTATCTTTGAGATGTATAGGAACAAGCCTCTGACTCCTAAGGGTAACCAGAGGAGTTGGAATCATGTTAAATCTCAACAACTAGGTAGTGATTTTGTGATGTACAATAAAGCATGCTATATACGTGGTAGTTTTGATCATTTACATGCTTATTGTGACTATCATGTTGGGAGAAGGGAAGTCCATGGGAATAAAAGGGTGGAGTCTATGATTTCAAAATAATTTACACCCTAATTCTCACGACAAAATGATTCCAAGCGGTTCAACTAAGAAGTGGCCTCAAAACTTTTGCCCTTTGCAAAGACATTAACACTGCTCATCCTAAGTCACATTACAAGTGCAAAATCCAAAACAACTTTTGCAAAATCTGCACAAAGCAGGAAAAGAACTTTTCAAAATAAAAGGTTCATTATAACCAATAGTGGGTACCTAAAACCAAACCGTGAGTTTCCTTTGCTTATTCAAAAGTTCCCACTGCAAGGGTTGTAAACAAGAAAAGGGGACATGGGCAATCTTGTGAAGGCCTCAAAGACGTTGGGAATGGAAACCTAAAGGAATTACCTCATCAACCAATCCCAATGGTGTATCAATGACCTTTGATAGATTTAACTATATTGATACGAGGCGGATCCAAGTCAATCATGGCTTGGGTCCCCAAAAGAAACTAACTCTTTACTTTTATGTGCGGGAACATCCAAGGAAAAAAGATCGGATCAAGGCTACACAGATAGTGGATGTTCAAGGCACATGGTGGCAACAAGTCCTATCTTTCAAATTTTGAACATTATGATGGACGGTATGTCGACTTTGGAGGTGGAGTTAAGTGAAAAGTAAAATGGAACAACATGTATGATGCAAGAGATTTAAAGCAAATAACATGGATTTTTATTATTATCAAACAAAAATGGACACTGAGTGCAGTAGATACATCCATTGGATTCATACCACCAACATCATTACATGAAAGTGAAACAGAAAACATCACACAACTATCAACTGACCACAAAAGCTTCACATCCTACCCCCACAACCCCAACTAAACCACCATCTCCACTATGGCTTCTTTGGGAAGGCCCACTGCATGACTTTAGGCGTCATTTGCCTATCAATCACCCTGTACACCTTGGGGCATGCTAGCCCCATCACCACTACTCCAACGGTGGTGAGGATGATGAAGGTCCCTCTTGTGGTGGTGTTGTCATGATGGTGGAAAAGGTGGCATCTGCGGTTCTCGATGGAAGAATTCTTGCAAGGGAGGCACATCCAAGACCCTTGAAGTAGTATCATCATTTGTGCTTGCATATGGGAAATGTAGCTTGACATAGAGTCGAGCTATCTTCTTTGATGACAACATCTTGTGGCATTGGTTGAGTTGAAGAAGGACCCAACAACGGTGGTTTGAATAAGCATCTCGCATGAGTTCTTTTTCTTGATGAAATTGCTTCAAACACCTCTTTCTTCTTTTACTGGATTGTTCAAAACATAATGCCAAGCATTCTCATCCCACAAAGCTATTCGAGAAGGAGTGTCGGATGAAACATTGATGGGGTTTGAATTGCTCATGGTGATTTTTAGTAAAGTTGCTTTTGACAAGTTATAGGAGAGAAAAGTGTTGATGTGTTAAAGTATGTGAGTCTAATATTCTTAAATAGAGGATTAAGTTGGATTCGGGAAGTTAATGTGTGGAAGGTGTAAGTTGTTGAGGAGTAAATGAAATCTTTTGACCTTGGAAAAATGTTTGATGACTAGGAGTTGACTTTATTGACTCTAGCCCTTTGCTAAGTTCATTCCTTGATATTCACTAACCTGATAACCTTAACAATGCTTTTAGTGTGTGGTTTATGTTTGTGTTATGAAGGTTTGAAGGATTACTTGTATACATTGAAGTGATTGTTAATTTAGTGCTTGTATTGTTGGTTGTCCACTACATCTTATGAAGAGATTAAGTCTAACGGTGGAAACCATAATACAAGCGGTGGTAAAGGTACTCTTAGAATTGGAAAAATAAAGCAGAGAAATTTCATTCATGATGAAGATTCATTACATTCAAAGTGAGAGTGCTCTAACCACAATCAAAACACAAAAGATTAAAACCTAACACAACCTACATCCTACATATCCGACATCGGCTACTCCATTGGCTTCTTGCCCTTGCCCACATAGTCATGCTTGTTCTTACGTGCTCTCTTCCTTTTGTTCTCAAGGTTGGTGCATTCTTGGACAAGGAAGACCAAGAACTTGTGGAGGAGGCCTTGGTAGCGTTGCGAGCTTCTTTGGTATGGATATCGCTTCATGTTGGAGAGAGTTGCTCCCAATGCTTTTGTAAGAGCTCTTGGCAACTCTTTGGCCAAGGAATAGGTCTCATCATTATTCTCATCATCATCGATGAGTGGAGTAGAACTCAAGAGATGGTGCGGGTTTGGCAGCAGTGCGCTTGGCGGTCTCCTTAGTTTGCTTCTTGGAAGAAGTGCTTGTAGCCCATGGTGGAAAGTATCCGACCCACCTGATGCCTCGAGGAAGACTCGAAGCGATCACAAACTCTTCCTTGAATCGGAGGAGATGTCAATGATGTTGGAAGGATTGCTCATGATGATTTTAGGGTTTTTGTGAAGTTTGAATGTGTTTTGATAAAGATTACAATATGTCAAGCCTCTTTATATAGGCAAAGTCGGTCACAAGGGTTCATTAATGAATATATTTACTTTTCCCTATTTTGGTAGGTTAAAGAGTAAATATAGATATTATCGGGTTGACTTTGGAAGATATTTTTAGATAGTGGCTTGGTTAAAAGTAACTTTGGTTAAACAAGTTGGTTATTCATACTCTTTGTATTATGCTAACACATGCGGATACATAACCAATCTTGGTGAGGTTGATCTTAAAGGTGTATAAGCGAGATACACAACAAATGGTTATTGATTCACCATGTCTAACCCACATAAGAATCAACTAGTCCGAGCAAGCGACTCTTGGTAAAGACTTGACAAATCCGTTTATGGTTGATAGTTTACCAAAAACTATATGGTTATCAACTCACCATATTCTTTATGATTAAGAGTTGGCTAGTCCATAGCAAGCGACTCATGGTAAAGACATATCAAATCCGTTGATAGTTGGTAGTTTGCTAAAAACTATGATAAAAGCGATCTATTTTATATGTTTTTTTACTCTTGCTCTTTGCAAATTTTTGTGAAAAATTACCTTTGCTAGTTCATAGTTTCCACTGATGTAGTATTTTTACCATTGTTGATCTAGTCGTTACAAGCTGTTGTGTTAGTAACTATTTTTTTTACTAGCCGTTGTAGAAAATTGCTTTCCATATATATAGGGTAATTTTTTTTAGAAGATTGTCTACTTTCCTATTTAATATTTATCCCTAAAGATAAATACTTTCCTTAGATAATCTTTCTTGCAAAACTCTTAAACCCTACCTCTATATATCTTTTGTCTCAATTGGCTAGTTATTCCTTCAATTCTTCTTGACATAATATCTTTTCATCAAAAGTTTCTATGGCACCATTAAAATTTGCGAGATGAGCACAACCAGTGGCCTACTTAGAAAAGTCAAACAAGAAGAGTGGCCTGTTTTCATCAGTTGTGGACTTTCTTAATACTACCCATATAAGGTATGCTTTACTTTTAAATCCCACAATCTATATCTCTCAAATCAAGCAGTTTTGGACTTACGCTCGGTCCATAACACTTGAGAATAGAGATACACATGAAACGATGGATGCTCTAAGAGCCACTGTGGATGGGGTAACTATTGATGTTCTTGAGGCATCTTTGAGGAGAGTTCTCCAATTGGATGATCTCAATGGTATCATCACATTACCTATGCCGAAATACATGAAAATTTATCATCCATGGGGTATGATACCGCGACAAAAGGCTACTTTCAAAAGAGTGGTTTTGTCCCCATTGGAGATTTTTGATACATACTCTTTTACATTGTCTTAGTCCAAAGAAAACATCTTATGAGCAATTTAGTTCAACCATGGCTTACCCTTTGGTTTGTCTAGCCAGCGATAAGATTTTAAGCGGTCAAAATATATTTTACAAGTATGGTGGCAATGTAAAGAGTTCAACAAAATTTTAATGTATCCAAGGTTTGTGCAAGCGATGCTAAATGAGTTTCAAGCGCAACCCCATACAAGAACTTATAAAATCCGTTGCCTTAAGCCTAAAGTTTTTCAAAATATGAATAAAGATGGCAATATGGATTTTACACCTCTCTTTCCTCAAATGCTTGCAAAGATTTCACAAGTACAAACTACACCCATAATCTTTGTTCCAAACATTGATTATACTCCACCGATTTCTCACACCTATGAGAGGAGGCAAAAGCAACCAACTCCTCCCATTACAACACAACATGTACACGATCCTTTTGGTTTAGGCACAAGCGATGGTGGTTCCATGCTTCAATCTAGTCCAACTAGGGAGGAACACAACCAATGCCCTATGATTCACCTCTCCCAACGGGTTACACAGTTGGAAGTGTTGAGGCGATGGGCAACCAATGGAATTGATGGAAATTTGTACAACATTAGCAAAGTAGGTTAAATCTACGGAACAAGACTTGGCACAACTTAAGGAGCGACATGCCAAGGATATTACATCTTTGAAGGAGGAGATTTAGACCTTGAAGGAAGAGTTGCGGGGTTAAAGCAAAGAAGAAGAGCGCAAAGATTGTGCTATCATCTCCATCCTCACCTAATGATGGTGATTCGGAAGATTCGGTGAAGATTTGGGAAATTCTCCCAAGCAGGGAGGAAAAGCAGTCTTTGAAGCTAAGGGAGGAAGCTAGATTTTGGAGATGAAGGTGTTACAAGTAAAGGCGGATACTCGAGAGGAGGTTATTGAGCAAGATATTTTCGATCTTGCAACTAGATGATTTACCATTCCAATTTCCACCGCAGAGCCAAATATACCAGCGATGATCAAGAGATTACCACTGCAAGTGAGGAAGAAATCTCAAAAAGAAAAAGGTAAAGGTTATGGAAAGTGAAGAGCAACACGGAAGGAAGATTTCTAAGAAAGAACAAGCTCAAATTGCTTTTGATCTTTGAAGTTGCTCAAAAGATCGAGAAGAAGAAGAAGCAAAGAAGAAAATGTTAGATGAATTGAAGTTGCAAGACTTCATGGAGGCTAAAAGGCTGGATAGAATGGAGGATCTTGACTGGATGTTAATCCAATTTCCACTATTCCACCTACGGTTATTAGAGAAAAGACTCGAGTTTTCATATGTGCCTCTGAAGAAGAAATAGAGTTCTTGATTGCATGATCCGGTAATCAAGAAGAAGGCAATTGACCTAGTTGCGAGATATGTCTTTAAGCGAAGAACAAAGAACAACTCGGTTAAAGACTTTATTCGAGATGAAGAATAATCAAGCACTTCAAGAGGTAATTGGTTCGGTCGAGAAAAGGTCAAAAGAAACCAAGGCAACCAACTAAAGCACAAGTTATTGCATACATGAAGACTTATTGTTGCAATGTTGGTGGTTGGAAAAGACATCAATTCAAAGGAATGCACGATGATAAAGTTGAAAGTATCTACTACTGAGTTCAAAGACAAGATAAAGATTTCATTCCAATGGACTCGAAGAAGAAGAAGCAAGAAGGTATCTGGTTTGAGAGAAAGGCCAAAAACAGTGATTCTCGAATGTTAAGAAGACAAAGTTTGTTGAAGAACAAGAAGTTCCAAGCGAGAAATTCTTGAAGAACAAGTTGGTGATATGATTGTGATTGAAGAAGAAGATTTTTATCGGAACCACTGCAAGTCGGACATCCTATCATTGATTGGGAAGTGTTTACTTGCTAGCAATTTTGCTCCAACATGGAAGATTACAAGGCTAGGTGGTGAAACTTCATCATTCATTCAATTTGAAGATCTCATCAAAGCTTTTGACAGAGATGATCTTGACACACTATGGAAGTAGTTCAAGAAAGGTTTGATCTTGAAGATCTAAAAGATATGAAGGAGATGCGATTATGGGTTAATCTTAGAAGGCTCTATGAACGGATGTTAATGATGATTTCGGAAATTCTCATGTTCATGTCACAGTACTAAATGGTTCTACTATGATTCATGTGAAGTTCATCATGTTTCTACAACAAATGAAGTAGATGCATTCATGCTTGCGAGAAAGAATATCCACTCAGGTGGAACTCTCACGGTGATGTTATGTACAACTATAAGAGTTCATGAAGACAATGAGAAGGTCGAGCATTGTTACTTAGGCTTCAAGATCAATGTTCAAGAGCTATTCAAAATTTAAGGAATAAGTGAAGTGTTTGGAAGAATTCCCCAAATCCTTGAAGATAATAAAGATTGAAGAAACTTATTGATTTGCGGAGAAATCATAAGTTTAGGGGAGGATTGTTGGAATAATCTGTTACCAGCGATAGTTGTGGAAGACACTTGCTAAGTATTGCACTAGCGGTGGAAGCGTATACCCTTCTTGGCACATTATTACCACTTGCTATTAGATAATTGTTAGAAAACGTGTTTAGATAAGTATAGAAAAGATCTTGTGTATATTCTATATTGTTAGCTTTATACTTATCTTGTAAAGGACTCCTTGTACTATAAAAGGAGATCCTAGGTCATTGTCTATGTGGTACGATAACATACGTATCATTCATATAAGCTTCAAAGGTGTAACCCTAGTGATAAGCAAGATCACTCGTATTATTCATTAATAATATTGGAGCTTAGTTTTGTGTTTAATTGTGTTCACTTACAATACATCATATAATCCGTCTTCTAAGTATTACTAAGTAAATTCGCGTGCTTATTAATATAATACAAAATATCAACGACATAAGGAAGGTGATCCATCATAAACATCATTGGTGAACCCACCGAGGGCATGCTTACAAGAAGCATGGTCGCTAAACTAACTATGACTTCAAAGAAATGAATGTCTATATGTTGATTACCTATCATAAATAGAACCCAAAAGTGTCACCGAGGCTCTAAAACACCCAAGTTGGGTTTAGGCCATGCAAGAAGAACTTCAGCAGCTTGATAAAAACAAGGTCATGACCTTGATCAAATGTCCTCGAATGTCATTGTCATAGGAATGAAGTAGGTTTTGAAACAAAACTAATGAAAACAAGACTTTGTCATTAAAAACAGAGCGGACTTGTAGCCAAAGGTTATCAACAAGAAGGCATTGACTATGATGAGACATTTGCTCTGTTAAGAATGGAAGCCATCGGGATCTTCCTTGCATATGCTACCTACATGAACTTCAAAGTTTACCAAATGGATGTAAAAGTGCATTCCTAAATGGTGAACTCAAGGAAGATGTGTATGGTCAAGAACCTCCGGATTTGAGAGTAGTGAATTCCACGACTATGTCTGCAAGCTTGACAAAGCCCGACTAAAACAAGCTCCCAGGGCATGATATGAAACTATCTCAGCCTTCCTGATTCTAAACAAGTTTGTCAGAGGAAAGATAGACAACACATTGTTTATCTACAGGACAAAATAAGATGTGATACTGGTCCAAGTATATGTTGATGAAATCATCTTTGGCTCAACAAACTACACTCTTTGCAAACAGTTTGAAAAATTGATGACCAAGAAGTTTGAAATGAGTATGATGGGTGAACTCACATACTTCCTTGGACTACAAATCGAAAAACCGATAAAGGAATCTCCATCGGTCAAGAGAAATACACCGAAATCTCTTGAAGAAATATGAGATATCCGATCGTGCCTCGATGAAGACATCGTGGTCCTCCGAACAACCTTGGATCCGATCTCACTTGCAAATCAAGAATCAAACCCATTTCGGAGGGATTGTTGGCTCACCGATGTATCTAAGCGCTTCTGAGACCGGACATACAATTCTCATCTGTCTAATAGCAAGATATCACCCAATCCCAAAGAATCCTATCTCACCTTTGACCAAAAGAATACTCAAATACAGAGGGAACTCCAAGCCTTGGACTCTACTATCCAAAGTGCTCGGGTTTGATCTTAAAGGATATTCGACTCACGATTATCTTGGCCGCAACATGGATGAGGAAAGTACCTCGGTCGTGTCAATTTCTTGGAGGAAAAGCGGTTTGTTGGAGTGCCAAAAAGCTACAATCGGTGGCTATGTATTCATTGAAGGCGAGTATGTCATTCTTGCAGGTGTTGTGCCAATGTTTTATGGATGAAAAGTCAACTCGGTGACTATGACATCCATTACAAAATGGTACTCATCTTCCGTGATAACACAAGTGCTATTGCAATCTCCAACAACCCCGTCCTTCACCAAAGAACCAAACACATTGATATCGATATCATTTCATCGGGGACCACATAATGAAAGGAGACATAGAACTTCATTTCATCCCTCATTGAATATCAACTTGCGATATCTTCACCAAACTCTTAGATGAACCTACCTTGAGAGACGAAAATTTGAATTGGGAATGCTAGACATTGAAAGTCAACAACTCGAAAACCAATCCCATTCTCGAAGTTTTCTGCGAAATGGTTCATCCTCCCTGAACAAAACCCCTAAACAACCCTCTCACTGAATGAGTAAGACTCATTCAGGGACCCTGACTTTAGATATTGAGCATTGAATGAGTAACTAAATGCACCAAGTATTAGTTACTTAAATGTCCTAGGTTGGTAAACACACCAATTTAATATAGGAATATATGTCTCTCTATCTTACTGTCAGGGGTCCCTCTAAACTTACCTCATCCCACTTGGCATTAAATGCTTTACCTCACATGAAATATCTAATGGATATTTTATTCGCGATAATGCACTTTTACTTGTAATCGCTGCATTTCCTTGAAACTGAGATTTTACTGCGGGTAGTGGAGTGGTGGCATTAAATGAGGAGATTCTAAACGTTTTCAAAAACTGACTTTACAAATCCTCTTTTATACAAATTTTACCCCTCTCACCACTCTATAAATACCCTCTTCTAAATCTCATAAACACACACAAATTAATTTCTGAAGCAAAACTCTGTCAAAATACTTTCTCAAATCCAGAAATCTTTGTGTGTTCTTCAATCCTCAAAACAAGTTTTCACAAAAATCTTCTCTGTAACAAATTTACAAAAGGTTTTTCATCACAACACTTGATTGTTCTTGTCAAAAAAATTATTTTTAAAACCCTAAAACTTTTAATGGAAATGGCAAGAACACAACTTCTTCACTTTGCACCACAGGGGGTAGGGGATCAAAGTAATGTTGAATTTAAAACTAATAATGTTATAGGCAATTTTGAATACCCCCAAAATGCCCCATCCTATAAGGACATAATGAAATTTTTATTCAACCGCCCACTGAAAGCGGCCTTGTTCGGTGTCCTCTATCTTGTACCAAAACCTCCTCGGGGAGTTTTGGGCAACAACTCTGACATTTGACCCGACACCCCATCGATGAGAATGACCTTAGACCACTCGGGGAGTATCTCATCGTCCGATCTTTAATGGCGAAAAGTCACCGCCCGGATTATAAAACTTTTGCACTTCAAGTGGTTGACTATAATGCGAAATTATGTGGCTCATCACGAACCTCCACAAGAAAGGATGGGTTAAAACAAATTATTTTGGATCCAAAATTTTGGATGTAACCCCAATCACCAAGAACTCATTTCTGCGGCTTGGAAGATCCTGTTCACTTTGTGATTCGAGGTTCTCGACGGAACCACTCATCCACCGAACAAGTTAATTCTATTCGGTTGATGGTGGCATATTATGATGAATGAGGTCATCGTCGACATAGGGAGATCATTTACGATGATCTCGTAACCAAGCTACTGATCAAAACTAGGGAAAATCGTTTCGTATCCTAGGTTTGTCTCTTGTGCTTTGCAAGTGTTCTTGGTAGTAATTATCCTCGGGAACAAAAATATTGTGCTTTACGGCATCCGAGTCAATTTAATTTTCAAAAGGACCCATCCCTTGTCACTAATATCGAATTGACGGCCCATATGGTTCTTTGTAAACAACTAGAGGATTCGGTGTCTCCTAACCGCCCTAAAAAGAGAAAGGGAAGTCTCGGTGGGACTAAGACCAAACCCAGTCTCGGGGCCACGAGGCTTCGAGAACACAACCTAAAAGGCAAAAGAAGCCCAAGACCGATATGCCACCCACGGAGACCAAGCAACATCCACCCGGTGACAACGAAGGACACCGATAAATCACAATCGGTGTCCTTGGTCACAACTACTACTCCCAAGATCCAGAGGAAACATACAACCACTGGTAGGGGCGCCTTCCACATTGCCCAAGATCCGGAGGAAACATACAACCCGTCTGAGGGCTAAATCGAATGATCCCAAAGACTCGGAGGAACCGAACAACCCCCGATAGGGATCTCACCGCCATCGACTCCGCCAAAGGCATTAGGAAACGCCCACCGTCTCTCGGGGTCACGGGGGACAAAGACTCGGAGGAAAGAAAAACCCACGATACGGAACCTACAACCAATCGACTCGTGAAGGCAGGAAATGCCCACCAAAGGTGTCGAGGGGTCACTGGGGACAAAGACTCGAGGGAAATATACCACCCATCGATATGGAACCCATCACCACCATTTGGTTTCTTGACGGTTCTTGAGGTTCTTGAAATACTTTTCTCGATGAAGAACAAGTCGAAAGTGATGATGAAATTCTATCGGCAGGAGAAGAAGTGGGCCGATGTTCAAAGCGAACAAGAGCATCACTGATCCGCAAGAGCCTAAAGATCACCTTTCCAAACTGAAGATAATGACTCGACTCTTACGCATCTTCTTGTCACGAAGAATTCAGAAAGTTTGACAATACTCTTCCACTGACAGAGAGGCAACTAGTCATGTGGATCACTAAAGCTTCAAGGAAGCTATATTCTGGGGTTATTGAAACACTATGGGATCAACACACTGAAGCTGCTGCCAGCTATGCTGATCTAAAGTCTGATGTGCTCACCTTCAATGCCAACACTGATGAACACAGGGAGCTCATGTACCAACATCTACATAGATTGGATGAAAACCTGGTCAAATTTCTCAAGCATCTTCAGACTTGTGGTGTTGCAATAGATGAAATCAAGGATGCTGTCAAAGAAGACCCAACACTCAACTCTAAAGTGCCGGAGGCTACTTAGGCTTACTTGAAAAATTCCTCAGACCTCACAGAACTCATCAACATGCTAAAGTCTGCCAATTTTCAGGGTCTTCAGTCTTCAGTTCAATCTCTTCAGGCTACACTCGGTTCTTTGGATGCTCAGGTGACTACTTTGGCTAAGGCATCATCTTTAATGGCTTGGAATCTTGGGCCTAGAATGACTGCCTTGGAACTCTCTCAAGCAAATTTGGCAGGAAAAGTCACTGGTCTTCAGAATGATACAACTGACATTAAGGCTATGGTCATGGAGATCTACCAAGCCTTCAAAGGTCAAGCAGCACCAACCTCCCAGTGTTCGAGGCAACTCTTGCTCTCACCGGCGTTGCGACAGCGGTTGAGGGGGAAGACCATCAAGAGACTCCTCTCACACCGAGGGGATCGGCTCGACCGATCTCGCAACACCAATATCATCAATCCCACCCGTTCAAAGAACACCCTTATCATGGTCCCACCAACAACAACAAATCATGACAACAACACCACCCTTGGTAGCAACATCTTCCTCGGGCCGGGATAAAGGAAAGGCCATAATGTAAACTCCCGAGCACGAGAAGATCCCCACATGATTGGCAACATCGAGTACTGCTCACCCACAACGACTAAGTGCCTATCTTGCTAAGGAAGAAAGAAGGAGGAAACTAGCTGAGGAAGAAAGGAAGAGCAAAGAAGCATTGGTACAAGTTGTTGCTGAGGAAGCTGAGAACATTGGAATAGATCCAAAGAAGCTTGAAAAGGGTCAGGTAGGACAAAAGTTCAAGGATGCTCAGGCTGCTAAAATGGCTGAAATGAAAAAGAAATTGGAAGAAAAGAACAAGAGAGCTGCAGCCATCAGGCAAGAAAGAATTGACCACTACAACTGGTCAATGACAAGCGTAAAGTCTGCTCGAGAAAATCATCGATGTCGAATCATCCCCGGTCCAAACCACCGGCAATGAATGTCTACAGGGGATGATAAAGACACTTCAAGTTCATGATCCCACGAAATTCGACTTTGGGATCACTGAACTTGATGAGCTTGGTCCTATTATTGAAAAGAAGCGAGAATCACGGTGGTTAAGGAGTCGATGAAAATGCTCGGCAAAAGGTATGAAAGATTGAGGATGCACCAACACGGTGGGATTCACGCTTTAATCGCACTACAAGGATCTCAACCTCGGTCATCACAGGCAAAAGAAAGAGGGTTGAGTTCGGCTGAGATCAAAGTTCTGGACTTGAATGCAATAGGAGCTACGAAGGTGTGAAGTTTGTCAACGTCTAGTGATTGAAAAGCACGAGAGGGACTGTTCTTCATTGATGTCTATGGAAACCAGCATTCCAAAGGTGGAGTGACATTGATCGGTGGTGTGGCCACAATGTTGAGCTACATACCGGTGGCCTCTCAAATTCGAGACTCACAAACGTCGGGGTTCGTGGCCGACCTAAACGCCAAGATAAAAGAGCACCCTGACAGAGAAACACTCGAGCTTGAAGCACTGGGGATCCATCTTGATAGACATCATTATCATCTATCTTTTGTACTAGTGATAGGAACCATGTAATGTGATCAATAAAAGATGTATGTTTTGTTAAAATACTTAGTGTTCCTTATTGTATTCATTAGTACATTCTGTAAGAAGAATCCATTTGCTCACTTACATCGATCAAACACTTAGGCTATTTGTATATCCAAATAGGGGAGACCATTGGGTTCGAGAATACCCAAACCCCTTAATCTAGGATTTGAATAGAAAATACCCCAAGTGTTTTGACCGTTAAACACTAACAAGTCCTTGAGTGCATAGTCTCAAATGAGCCATCTTCAAGATACTCGGAAGAGAAGAAGTCTCCACTCAAGAGGCGGAACTTAAAGGGTGAAGATCGAGTCAAGAAGAAGATGGTAGATTCGGTGAGTGATGACAATAACTCACTGAATCCTAAACTCCTCACCAACTACTTACGAAGACAAACCAAGTAGAAGGCGAAGACAATGAAGGCGAAGAATGAGCGGAAAAGGCGGGATAAGTTTGAATCGAGATAAGACGAAGTCCGTATCAACCAAAGTCAACTTTCCCGAAGGAAAACTATCGTGCTCAAGGTCATCACCGACTTATGGAAAGTCGCCTTGTCTCTTACTTGATATAGTCTTTGTAAACAGAGACAAAATACATCGCTTTTTGTCTTACGCAAAATGTCGGTTGTCACTTGGGATAGAGTTAAAACTCATACTTGTATAAATAGCATAAGAGATGGAGTGAAAGATTAAGCTTGTGAATTGTAAAACACACACACAAGCCATCTTTCAATTCTCCAACACAACTCATCCCCGAGATAGCTCGGTGGTTCCATAGTAGTTGTGCTCAGACTTAGCTTGAGCTTAGTGAGGAGTACCAACCCTTTGTCATTTCAATCCCAAGTACTATTCGCAAGTACTTGGGTAATGTATTCTTTTTTGATTGATTTCTAATAAAGAATATTATGTTGAAAATTTATCAGTGTGTTTTGCTTACATCTTACTTCAGTCATTGATTCACTATTATTCCTTTTTTTAATACTTAACTATTTTATACGATAGTGAATAGGGAACAACACAAGGTAACCTGAAGTGATCATTTTAGCTGATGATGACAATCTATATGTATCATCAATTGATGATATTGTTGCTTTTGGTAATTGGACCACATCAGATGATGACACTCTATCTGTGTCATAAATTGATAGTGATGCTAATGAGGATGATTCCTTTAAAGGAAAAAACCACACAAACAACTTTGTTGCAAGTACAGGGTAGCAGTATTGCTTCTAAGATAAGAAGATCAAAGTTGGAAGCTGAAGGTACCAGCAGTGGTTGCAGAGTTGAAGAGGAATGGAAAGCCTCTGATTGTAAGCATATGAAAGGAATGCCTCTAAGTGTAACAGGTTGCGTTCTAGGCCTGAGAGCGAAGTTGAAAGAAGATGTTCCCAAAAGAGGCTCTAAGTGTTGTACATTGCATTCCAAAAGGAGGTTCTAAATGCATGATAATGGTTCATATTTTGTGTTGTCTTTTTGTATGTAACTAGATCTTTTAAGACAACTTTAGATTAGCCTTTTAAGACATCTTTATGTAATGGGATATGTGATTTGAATGTCTTCTTTTTTCTCTTATATTCTTAATTTAACTGGTGTTATTTTAATTAGTTATTTGCAGTTTGTGGTATTTGCATTTCAAGTTTGGGCTTTTGCATTTGCATTTGCAGTTTAGGGGGTGTTTGTATTTACCCATTATGACTTTTAAAAGTCAACATATACAAAAAAATGAGTAACCAAACTGTATTTGGTACTTTTAAACATCTTTTGTCTGCATTTGCAGTTTGTGCTTGCATTTTCAGTTTAGGATGTGTTTGGATTTACCCATTTTGACTTTTAAAAGTTATTAGTTACCAAAAAATAAGTTACAAAACTGTATTTGGTACTTTTAAAATATCTTTTGTTTGTATTTGCAATTTGCAGTTTGTGTTTACATTATTAGATTTAGGGGTGGTTTTGATTTACCCATTTTGACTTTTAAACGTCATCAGTTACCAAAAAATGAGTAACCAAATTGTATTTGGTACTTTTAAAACATCTTTTGTTTGCATTTGTAGTTTGCATTTCTAGTTTGCAGTATGTGTTTGCATTTTCAGTTTAGGGGGTGTTTGGATTACCCATTTTGACTTTTAAAAGTCAACAATTATCAAAAAATGAGTAACCAAACTGTATTTGGTACTTTTAAAACATCGTTTGTTTTCATTTGTAGTTTGTGTTTGCATTTTTAGTTTAGGGTGTGTTTGTTATTTACCCATTTTTACTTTTTAATAAGTCAACAATTACTCATTTGGACACCATTGCAGAATAGTAGTCAAATGGCAGTTAAATCATTTCATAGTGGACTGCAGATTATTAACTTCTCAAACTTACACCCAAACCTACCAATTCACTAGTAAAATGTCTCCTTTTTAATACTTTATATTCAACACACTACACTTACATCCTTACCTCTCATCTTACAAACCTTGTTCATCAAATTCAGTCACCATGGATGTACAATCCATAAACTCAAATAAGCCGCGAATTCAAGAAAAACACACCCTTATGGTATCAAAAGAACCGTAGAAGGCTCTTCTTTATGGTATGACACCGGTCACCCTGAACCACCACTTCGACCAATATAGAACCACATTTCTCTCAATGTTAGTGTTGCCAAAATACATTTCAGTTGCGTGAGGAAATACACGTGTTTAAGGAAGAGGCGCGCTTCATGTGGACAATCATTCACAACTATCTCGTGGAGCTCATGAAGGAACAATTCAAAAAATAATGAAACCTTTCCTCCTAACTTTTGATATGGTTGTTTTTAATTATGTATTTGAATGTTAGTTGTTGTAACAGTTCTTTATCTTTTATACCCTTTTAGTAATGCAACTTGCTTTAGTTAAATTTGTTAATTTTCCTATTCATTGCATATCATATTGTATGCATACTAGTTGGTTGTATGAGAATTTCATAGGATGGATAAGGGTGTTGAATGTGATTTAAATTGGCCTGCCTAAAAGTAAAAAAGTCCACAAAAGCTGATGAAGTAAGTACACACTTGTATTGAACAGATATCCATCTATTTATGCAAAATTTGTATGCAAAGTTGTTTTTGTATGCAAATTTTATAGATAAATGATCAACCATGAAATAAGCATTTTATTTATCTTATAAAACTAACTAAAACAATAAAATTCATCAAAATCCAACAACCATTAAATAATCATGGACTGAACCTACATGCAGTCTTCTTGGTTCTTTTGAATGAAGTTTATTGGCTTCCACTTGCTTGACTTGGTCTTTCACTTTCTTCTTCTTCACTACTCTCACTAGGTTGGGAGATCTACAATCATCTACTTCAATAGATTATTCTCCCCGATTTTCAATAGAGAGTTCTTCCCATTCTTTAGGTGGTGTTCTTGTCCCACTTCCATCTCCATCACCCGATGCACCACCACCTCTAGTTATGTTTCTCCTTATAACATCTAAGCCTACAACAACACCACCTATATCTACTGCACCACCACCTCGAGCAGCTACAACAACACCTCTACCTCTATATCCATGCCTCCAACAGGAATACCACATACTTTTTCTATTAGGTTTAGGCCTTACATCAAAACTTAAACCAACCTTATTTTGATATTGCAAATAACAGTCAATACATGCCATTTTATTTGATTCATTGATATCATCCAACACCTCTACGTTTGTATCATTACCAGCCATATTCTTTTTCTTCAATTTTGTAGTTGGAAGGTGTTCCATATCTATGTTGGAAGACAAGTTGGAAGAGTATTTGCTTCACTAGACAAGTTGAAAGGAGTATTCACTTCACTAGACAAGTTGGTAGGAGAATTTACTACACTAGAAAAGTTGGAAGGAATGGGTATTTACTTCACTAGTAAGCCATAGTCTTTCTCACCTACTTTAAAAATAACTCACGACACCCTTTGTGTAGTCAAACATAGTCTGGGTCTAGTTTGATATGGTTTGAAAGACCCTCGTTTGACTATCATGCTATGATTTAAAGGAGTATTTACTTCTTAAAAATACACACAAACCTACACATCTCATCTCATAAACTTATTTACTTTTCACAACTTAGTTATGGCTTGTAAACTACATTTAGATAGTTAACTCTCATCTCAACTATCTTGTTCATCTAACTCATTCACCATGGATGCAAAATCCACAAACTCAAAAACTAACAATCACAACCATGCGGTCCGTTACCCAAGAAAAGTAGAAGGCTATTCAGAATGGTATCACGCTAGTGATCCTGAACCACCACTTCGACTAATGCCAGAACCACATGCATCTAATTGTCAATGTTGCAAAAATACATTTCAGGGTCGTGAGGAACTACGCGTGTTTAAGGAAGAGGCGTGCCACATGTGGACATCGATTAACAACTTTATCATGCAACTTATGGAGGGACGAGTCAAAAAAACATGAAAGCTTTCCTATCTATCCTTCAAGATATGGTTGTATTGATTTTAGTTTGCTTTGTTGACTTTTAGTTTGCCTTAATTTTGATTTTACTATGTTTATGTATAGTTTTAGAATATCTATGAATTTCAAATATATGTGTATTCATCAGTTTGATCTAGAAACAATGGGTGATTCGATATGGCTTGTTCTTTGACTATGTTTGTTGAAACGTTTGTATTAGTTCCCGCCATTTTTGATTTTGAAAGATTGTGGTTGCTGGTTATGGAATTGGTAACGAATGAAAAAAAAAAATTATTTGATAATTGTGTTCTTGATGTTATTGTGATCATAATTAGGTTAGTTTGGTTGAAACTAATGGTTCAAATTGATGAGTGATGTGGTGGGATAAATTTAAAACGTATTCAACTCAAAATGAGAAGTAGGATAAAGACGATGGTAAAATAGTCATTTCATAAGAACCGTGACTAACAAGATTTTTTAATAATCGTTAAAGAGGGAGACAATTTGCATGTAAAAATGAACAGAGATAGTGATAGCATAATTTAAAAAAAAAAAATAATAATAATAAACTTTTCAATGACACAACTTATGAATCTAGTGTTAGTCAGTGAATTTTTTTTTTCTTTTTTTTTCAGTCTACTCAAAAATAAAATACAATCTTCTTGTTAATGGTAGTCGGCACATATACCTCAATGAGACAAAAACGTAGTTCCATACGTGGAAAGAAATTTCTAAAATATGAAGTGGAATTGATGATTTGGAATGCGACATCGACATTTACATCTCAACCATCGATTTATATTGTTTATCAGTCATTACGTGTACAACAAACACATAGCACACATATATACACCAAAATTTATGCTTTGTTTACTTCTCAAAAGTTGAGTTTGAACCTATAATTTTCCTTCCATGATCCTTGGTAACGTGTATTTCCTATTTAACTAAATAAAGACATAACGGGTATGTCATTGTAACTCATTTTCTAATCATAACAATATGATAGTATCCACGAGTTATATCAAATGCATTATCACGTCGACATGTACATGATTAGTAAGATGATAAATAGGTTCAGGTTTTGCGATAAATTATTGATGACGTATAGTCTGGTATCGGGTAATAAACCCGACCACAACCCAATCTTAATGCCCCTAAGACGACTGGGCCATTTTCAATAACGGTTTGGGCTCACGAAAGCCCAAGCCCAAATCTATTTATGGATTAGATATATGATATCTTCTAAAATAAGAAGATAATCATTCCCAACCGACTTTGGCGGGATACGCGAAGGTTGGGAACACGGAACCAACAAGGATTCCGTGTGTATATAGGGAATCATATCCTCGTTTAAGTACGATCTCATAACCCTAAAACTCCTTAAACCCTAAACCGATTACTCACTCACGCATGGGAGGATAATCGTGGGAGACAATCCCACGATAAGCCTAACGGTGTTTCTTGTCTCTTAGTGCGCAGGGTCTCGGCAGCAATTTCAATTGGTACGAGAACCGGAGCTCCAAATCGAACGCCCAACTTTTGTATCAACAAGTGGCGCCATCCGTGGGACCCTACACTAAGAATCGACACTAGAATGACAAAACACGGCAATCGCCGATCGCGATCGGATCTTATGGGAAGAAGTCGCATAGTGGACTAACCCTAGCGGACCTCTGGGACAACCAGTATTTGCTAAAAATAAGGGTGGTCAAGACTTGATCTTCCTCCGGTAGAACCACACCGGGAGTAACCCAAGTCACTACAACCACCACGAGTGGAGTAGACCCATCACAAGACTCGGGAACAACCCGTCTTTACTACTCCCTTCCAATCGGTGCTAGAAACCGACTTGACAAAGGAACCGAGGCACCAGTCGGGATAAAACGCGTGTAGAAACAAACGCACTCACTCGAGGGAGTCGCGATGCTTAGCACCGAAACCTTCGTATCCCAAAACTACGAAGCATTGGCGCCTCATGCAAGAGGAAGAGAAGAATAGATCGTATGGAACACGAAAGCCCGACTCAATTTCGATTCGAATCGATACTTCCACCGCGCCAAAGGAAGGAAAAGCGCAGGGAAGCGGTCATAAAACCCCGTATTCAACAGA
Organism: Chrysanthemum lavandulifolium; assembly: GCA_022545495.1. Taxonomy (NCBI): domain Eukaryota; kingdom Viridiplantae; phylum Streptophyta; class Magnoliopsida; order Asterales; family Asteraceae; genus Chrysanthemum; species Chrysanthemum lavandulifolium. The sequence continues at coordinate 95,534,439 of CM040246.1, forward strand.
ATCGGGAGGAGGATCGAGGTGATGAGACATCCCACCACGACACATAAGTGATAGTGATAAAGAAGAAGAGCGGTACCGGTGTCACGCCAGACCGGGTAGCCGTAGAGTACATGATAGACCCGGGGAAAGTATTCCCAAGTGAAAGCCCTTCGGATCCGCACTATGAGTCGATTCGAGGAAGGCGCGTAGCGCCGCAAGAAGGTAAATTCATCTTCGACAACTCCTCGGACAACGAGGATAGTGATACAGGCATTGGAAATCCGAGCGAGCACGATAGCCAAGAGGAAGACATGTCTCCGTGGCGCCGCCGAGAAGTGGATGCGTTCACCGACGATTAGTGATTTCTCGAGAACAAGAAAAGGCGCATGCCCGCAAATGTTAAAACCTATGATGGGACAAAGCGATCCCGATGATCACCTAAAATTTTGAATCACCGCGACCATCGAGAACCGCCACAACCAGGTTTGGTGCCACATGTTCAATTCCACACTGGTGGGAAGCGCTGAATCGGTTCAACAAACTCCCACGAAGGAGCGTGAATGGTTTTGAAGAGTTGAGAAGGCGTTCCGCCTAAATTTTACTCAACGCAAAAGTGTGCTAAAAATCCGCCGAACTCGCCGGGTAAAACAGAACCGTGGAGAATCCACGAGCGCGTTCATGGAACGCTTTAAAGACGAATGCATGCGGGTTAAAGCATGCCGGAAGTCCTAAAAATCTCGGGCTTCATGAATGGGATTAATAACCCGAACTCATCAAGAGGTTAAACGACAAGATCCCCGAGACCTTTGATGAACTCATGAAGCGCCTCGCCTCTTTGTCGAGGAGAGGCCGCTGCCGATAGTAAAAGAACTATTCGAGTTACGGTCACGGGAACAACACGGGAGACAATCCAACGACCGAGGTAATAACCGTAATAGAAGCTATCGCAACCGGAGGAGCGGCAGGGCAGATATAATGATGTATACTCCCCGATCAAAACACCAAAGGAAATACTCGCGTGGAAGGTGCGAACTTCCCAAGACCACCGCAGATGCGTACACCGGAAGATCGGCGACCGGGAATGGATCGTGACTACCATGCGCAAAGGGTCACACCACTAACAGTGTGTCCAATGCGCCAACTCATCGACAAGATGGTCAAAGGCGGCGGTGGACCACTTAGTTAAAAACATTAAAGAGGAAGAGATAAGCAAAAGAATGAAAGCAAGAAGGAGACACCCAAGGATAAGGCCGACACAATCTATATGATACAGACGTGGCAACAACCACCGACGGAAGGTCACCAAGAGTTTTCCAAGAAGTGAAATCTCTTTCCTACTTTGATTCGCGGACAACGCGACATCGAGCCCTTCACCATTGAAATTAGTGCGGGTGGTCACGACATACACCGCATGTACATCGATGGTGGGGCATCGGCAAATATTATGTATGAGCATTGCTTTAAAAGACTACGACCGAAATACGTAGTCGGCTAAATCTGGTCAACACCGCACTCACCGGTTTCACGGTGAGAAGATATGGCCTACGGGCCAATCATGATTGCTAGTCGGCGTTGGCAACGCAGAGCACTCTACAACAACTGGATGGATTTCATGGTGATCAAATCCCTTCATCATATAATGGCATCATTGGGAGACCCGGATATCGACCATGCGAGCGGTGTCAACGGTAGCACGGAATGCTTAAATTCCCATTGAAGGGGCATTGTCACTCTCTACAATGCCACGGTGCCAAACAAAGAATGTAACACGGTTACATGCGAAGTGGAACCAATCCCAAGCGGTCATGGACAAAATCCCCAACTTTAAGGTCGCAATTCACCCGTAATATCCGGACTGTGAGATAACCATTGGAGGTCATTGTCGGACAACGGCAAAGCGGTGTGTGCGCGCTCCTACAAAAGAACGTGGATATTTTCGCATGGGAGCCCAAACACATGATCGAGTACCACGCCGATCACGAGCATAAACTTAGAATCCGACAAGGATACTTACCGATACGCCGAAGAAGCGTGGCCAAGCTCCGCAGAGGCGCAGTACCCGCAGAGGTACGTAAATTAGTTAAAGCGGGAATTATGCGTGAAGTCTTTTACCACGATCGCTTTCTAATCCAAGAATGGTCAAAAAGCGACGGTAGTGGCGAATGTGTGTAGACTTCATCGACCTTAATAAAGCATGCCCGGATCGCTATCCATTACCGAGATAGATTGGAAAATAGAGTCCTTGTGTGGATACCCGTTGAAGTGTTTTCTCGACGCAGTATAAGGGATACCACCGATACAAATGGCTCAAGAAGACGAGGAAAAGACAATGTTCCACACAAGCCAAGGCGCATCGTTATACAAAATGCCGTTTGGTTTGAAGAATGCAGTGCCACTATCGGTTGGTAGACAATGCTTTCGAAAAACAGGTGGGCATGCAACTGAAGTCTATGTGGATGACCGGTCATTAAAAGCCATCTCGAAAAGGAACGGTGCGCGACATAGAAGAAACATTCAAAACTCTACGCGAGATTAACATGAAGTTAAATCCTAAGAAATGTACCGCGCTATCAAGGCATGTTCTTAGGGTACCGATAGAACGATGGCATAAAACCTTGTCCAGAAAAGACAAAGGCGGTAATAGAACTTCCTCACCACGCACACTGAAGGAAGTCCAATCCTCAATGGAAAAGCGGCCGGCCTCAGCGGGTTCCTATCTAAATCGCAGAAAAGTCATTGCCTCTTTTCAAAACACTCAAGAAGTGTATAAAAAGGGTGACTTTGGTGGACAACGGAGGCGGAAGAAGCTTTCACCACACTCAAACAAAGACCTAGC
>CM040246.1:95537353-95572146 GCA_022545495.1 Chrysanthemum lavandulifolium
ATCTTATCTCTGAAGTAATCAGCATTCTGTGGACGCTTTGGAGATGTGCAGTTCCTTGCAATGTGTCCCTCACCACCACAGTTATAGCATTTTATCGGCTTAGCTTGACCTTGGTTACCATTCCTTCCTCGATTCTGATTGCCCACATAACCTCTACCAGCACCACCTCTTCCCTGATCATACTGTCTTTCCTGAACTGGTTGCACCACGATCCTTCCATCTTTAACAGTAGCTTGATTGTGTGGGTTAGATGCTGTTCTGAGGTTGTTGTTGGTTTGTGGGAGAGAATTCATGTTTTGGCTAATCAGAAGAGCTAGTTGATTAATGAAGCTTCCCACGTGTGCATCAGCATCAGCTTGTTTGTACATAGGATCAGGAATGAGTTTGTGATTACCATTACCCAAGGGTATGACTTGTGAAGCTTTGGTTGTGATTCCGATGTTTGAGTAGAAGGCTGTTGAATCATTAGACGAGATTGTCTCTCATTCTGAAGGAGGAAGGCATAGAGTTGCTCATAGTTTGTGTTCTTCAATCCTTTAGTAAGCTTCACAGCGGTAACAAACTTGTGCCATTCGGGATTCATGTTGTTCACAAATTTTGAATTCAACTGAATGTTAGGCATAGTCATTCTGATGTTCCTCATGTCATTAACTAACTTATGAAATCTCACATAGTACTCATAGACATTCTCATCTGGTTTCATCTTGAAGTGCTCAAATTCGTCATAGAGTTGGGATTCTCTGTCTTCCATAGTTAATTCTGATCCTGAGAGAAGCATCTTGACATTATCCCATACTGCCTTTGCATCGGTGTTGTGATTGATCAGCTTGTAGATGTCTTTAGGAAGACCTTGAAGAACAATGTTAGAAGCCCTGATATCTGCATCGAATCTCTTTTTCTCCTTATCATCAAGCTCATCATACATTTTAGGTCTGTCCATTCCGTAAATAGGAGTTCCATCATCATTAGTATCAAGTATGTCTCTAGTCGTCTCAACTCGATATGGTCCTTCATCAATGGATTTGAGAATGTTGACACCATTTTCCTTTCCAAGGCAATACAATCTGATTCATTGAGCCCAAGAATCGTAGTCAGTTCTGTCAAGCATGGGTGGACGAGTATCTGAGCCAGCTGCTTGAACATCCTCGGCGACAGTGGAGATGACAGTAGGAACGTTGGTAGACATGTTAACAGATTATACGGGATTTTATAACTCTATGATTAAACCGGGAAATAGATTCTTTCACGGGATTTTACTAAATCAAGAGAAAACCGTAAACAATCACTCAAGTCGCTAGAAGATAATGCACTAAGTCGCTAGAAGATAATGCACTAAGTCGCTAGAAGATAGTGCACTAAGTCGCTAACTCTTAATTCGCCAGACAGCTAAGTCGCTAGAGTCCCAAGTCGCTAGACAACAAGCAAGTCGCTAAGTAGTAACTCGCTAACCCTCAAGTCGCTAGCAAAATTTTGGCAGCAATTCGCTACACAAGTCGCTAGAGATACAAGTCGCTAAAGAGCAACTCGCTACAGACCAAGTCGCTACCACCAAGTCGCTACTCGTAGTGGAGAGTCCACTACTTGTACTTTAACTCGCTAGATCTAACTCGCTAGGTTTAACACTGTAACTCGCTACAATTTTGTGAAGCAAGTCGCTACGAAGAAAATTATCCGTGAGCTAAGTCGCTAGCTTGAAAAACCATATAAACATCACTTTTCAATCCAAAAACAACCCAACCAAGATGATTCAAGCTTACCAAATGAAAACCTAAACACTTGTGATGATTCTAAACATAAAAGTACTAACAAAATTCAAACTTTAACACAAGAAATCAACCAAATGATGCAAAAACCACTAAACTTTTTCAAACTCAAAAACCACCTAAAAACCACTAGAAATCCAAAGATGTGAGGTTATGAGGTTATATCATACACAAGTGAGGCGCCCTCAAAAGTCAATAATTTGATGATAATCGTCACTCCTTTGGATTTTCAAGTAACCTACTTTGTTATGCTCGTTCCTGTATCTTAGTGCAGCCATTGATGATGTTGAAAGAGGGTTGAGGTGTGGTGGTGGGTTTAGATCACAATGAGAGTTGTTACTGGTAGTGAGGGGTAAGTGAATTGATATATAGTGGTGATCTCACTTTGTATTGGACCGATTTGAAGATTAGGGTTTTATAGAAAGAAAATAACTGTTAAAAGTGGAAGAAAACATTAATTTTCTTTAAAATAAGAAACCCTTTGACCAATTTAATGCCATAAATACCGGAGCAATAACTTTCATTGAAGATAAAACCCAAATTAAACGACCAACACAAACGGAAATAACCAGCACAAAGAAAAGTCAACCAGAAGGAAGATAACACTACTAGAAGGAAGTAAACAACCAGTAGGAATGACTTAAACTACCAGTAGGAAGTTGTCCACCACCGAAGCCATGTAGAACATTATAAGAGTACTAATCCACCCTCTTGTGCCAGTAGTCTGCAAAAGGTTAGACCAATACATATAAAACATATACAATAAACTAAAACCTATTGAAGCAGGAAAAACTAAGTGGTAGAAAATTTTTACAACAACAGTCCTCGCCTTAGACTCAAAACCTCCCCTCAATCATAGCACCTATGGATTGAGCAACCCAATGTTAACCACAAGATGATTAAATCTAGATCCATCAAAAGCCTTGGTTAACAAATCAGCCACATTATCATCAGTATGTATTTTAAGCACTTGAATAAGTTTCTTTTCATTAGCATCTCTTATGAAATGGTGCCTAATTTCTATGTGATTAGTCCTTTGGTGAAAATGGATTTTAACTATGAAAATGGTAGTTTGGTTATCAATAAATATTTTGGTGTTCATAAAGTTATACCCATAATCTAATAACTGATTTTGTATCCAGATTACCTGACCACAGCAGTTAGTAGCAGCAACATACTCAGCTTTAGTGGAAAAGGTAGCCACAATGGTTTGCTTCTTGCATTGCCATAGATCAACCTCCTACCCAGAAACTGACATCCACCAGTTGTAGATTTCCTATCCTTGTTTGCACCAGCATAATCACTGTCACTATAAGCTTCAAGCACAAAGGGTGACTCTCTAGGGTACCATAAGCCCAATTTAGGTTGGCCTTTAAGATACTTGAAAATCTTCTTCACTGCTTCCAAATTTGAAGTAGTAGGATTGACTTGATTCCTTGAACAAGCACTAGCGCAAACATTATATCGGTCTTGAAGTCTGTTGATGCGGTTTTCTTGACCGGTTTTAATATTTATAAAGTCTCGTTATACCTATGGTCTACCCTAATGCACTAACAGGCGATGTACCGATCGGCGTGTGGTGTAGTATTTGGTAAAGCGAGGTCGTCCCAAGAGCTATGTGTTTGGATTATTACTAAGTCTAAGTGTCACGGTATTTAATAATGATTATGATAAGGAAATAATTAATTAACTACTAAAGCGGATAAAGGCAAAGGATAAATCAATAGAGGAGAGTGGTGCTAACCTCGTTATTCCTCTGACTAGTAATGTCTCGTCTGCTTACTTCCAATTACTTGGTGGGGTCAAAGTCGAGAGGACGACATTTGGTCAATTCGCCTAACCTATCGACAAAGATGCCACCACGGAGAAGTCGGTGTCTCTCATAAGTCCTGTTGTTCCGGTCCCTTGCCAAGTCATTAAGTACTACTACATGCTAGATTTATAATAGTGAGTGCCCGGGCGTTAGCAACAAACACTCCCCAAATTCTTAAGTTCATCCAAGCGGTAGGTGATCGGTTGGTCAAATCGTACAAGTAGAAAGGGTCGTCGGTTGGTCATATCTTACCCTTCCGTCTCGGTCCGCTCACCTAGGGTCAGGTTGGTCATATCTCTATGCAATTGGCCTCTACCGTCATTCAAAACTACCAAAACAAGGGTAGCTACCAATAAACTATGCATGCATACACTTAGAAATAATTATCACGGAGTAAAGTAAGCATAAAAAAATCAATTAAGGAATCATAACTAGGCCGGCATCAAGAGGTGCTTAGCGCTCATATTAACCATACAAATCAATTCAATATTCAAAGTTCTGAAATACATGAATTGAAAGTAAAGAAAAGATAAAATGCTAATGCTTATCGTGGGGAGTGATTTCTCCGCGGAGATAGCTCCGTATGCTCCTCTAGACACGCCTTTGGCTTCTTCCCGTTCTTTGGTTATGGTGTGTGGAATGGGATGCTTTGAAATCTTGGAAATCATGGGGTATTTATAGGCGGATCTAGGTTCTGACGTAACTAAAAATAAGAGTTACGCCGTAATCTTCAATTCCTTCGTTATTTGCACTAGATTTTTACGGTTACTGGCGTAATCTTATGAGTGGTTCGCCGTATCTTCAATATTACTTGGTTACGCCGTAGTTGGTGGAATAGTTACTGGCGTAGTTATCGTGCGTGGAACCTCATTTGACCTAATATAGTTACGTCGTAGTCTTTGGGGAGAGTTACGCCATAACCTTCGATGAATTGGTTTTACGAGTCACGCTTTAGTTCGGGTAATGTAAGAGATGAGTTCGCCATAACTTCTTCAAAGTCGACATACTATGATAAATCTTTGATATTTCTCTAATTCCACGTCTCTTTAGCTCCAATGCTCCTAATTTACCTGAAAGTGAAAAACAATGGAAAACAAGCATAAATCCATATAAATGATATAAATTACAAGCATTATCGGGGGAAATTGACACTTAATAATCAGGACTATTTGATGTTATCAAATATCCCCCCACTTGAACTCTACTTGCCCTCAAGTAGACCTTATTAGAAAGATTTCTAAAAAGATATCTCCCATAACCTAGAAAATATGAGTTTACAAATCCCCTATGCTAGAATAAAACAAAGCCGAACACCTCACGAAATGGGAACGAAACACTCAAATCTCTTAACTATTCTAAGTGTTAATTTCGGGGTGATCACTCAATCGCACAGTCATAGCATGTATTCTATCATAAGCTTGGCGGTTACACAAATCTCCACCACTAGAGTTAAGGGCTAAACAATTCTCGAAGGCAATATGGGTAGACACGACAAAGGTTAAGGGTGACTCGTCATTACTAACATGTCATGGCGAAGTGGACAAAATCAATGATACATGACCAAATCCATGGCCAAGACACCAAAGATTGCTCATTTGCATCACCTAGACACGCTTCATGACTAAAGGGTAGGATAAGACATGGGATATATAAATGGTGTAAAATAAAAACAAGCGGGTAGTCTAAATCTATAACCAAGTCATCACTACTTACCATCCACCCAAAGTTCAAGCTTTGAAGTAAAGAAACGGATCATGAAATACTAGGTAGATGTGTCATTAGGGGACGTCATGATGGGCACACTAACTTTTCTTCAATTGTTGGCTAACTACCAACTTCAATCTTGAATGTGACCGAGGTGGCCTCCTCGATACTAAATCTATAAAGCTCATAGTTCTTATAACATCACACTTTACAATATCATAGCAACTTTTTTTTTGAATCACTTTTTTTCAACATAACAATAATAACTAAACATAATATCCCCCACTTGAGATGAACAATCGAATTTGGGGGTCTTCAATGATCTTCGTGAATATGTCGTCGATGAAAGCGTGATTTCGAACCTTTCCACTTGAACCTTGAACTTAGGCAAATGATGACTTCCCAATCACAAATAAAGACTACGGGGTAGGCTAAGGTGTATAGGTGTATCGAAACAATATATTGGGTTAACAAAATGAAAGGAATGGCTCGGATGGGTGTATCTAGGGTGTCTTGCACTAAAGGTGAGTGCAACAAAAGGGTTTCACATGGGGGTCGAGAAGTCGAGGTGACTAATCGATAGACACACAATGGTAGGCTATTTAGGTGATAATCCTATAATATTGCCTTCTAAAACTGAAAAGTCCAAATACATCGAGCTAACTCATCATACCTCATCTATGGTCTCGAAATGATGCAAAGGCCAAGTTCTAAAGTTTACAAGCTACCGGCACACTCATAATTTGGTGGATTTGGGGTAAAATATTGGAAATGGATAAGGCTAATCTCACCATATAATGTCAAGGGTTGTATGTGCTCGGCTAAGGTCTAATCTAGTTAGGTTAAGAAAAACATGTCAAAATTAAAAATGGCATAAATTTTCAAAGTAAACTAGAAAAATGAGGGAAAAATAAAGTTCAAGAGATAATTCTATTCCCTTCCCCCCACTTGAATTGTACACAGTCCCTTTTGTACTAAGCGTTTAAATAAAGGTGAAGAGAAAAGTAGAATTAGAGCGAGAACTTCCCTGAAATTTGCTCCACCAAGAAAGAAGGCCCAAGAAAAAGAGACGTGCCTTCGTATAAGCATCATGAACAAACTTCAATCCCTGAAATCACACTATCGACAAGCATAATTCTAAAAAGAAAAAAATGTGTTAGGAATTAGAAATTCCATGTTAAAGTGTCGGTCACCCCAATTATAGTTTAGCATATGTTAGCTCGTAGATTTGTAGTTATTTACGTTATGTAGTAGTTAATTAGTTAATTTGTAGCGTAGTATAGCTTAGTGCAACACCGTGGAGGAAGGACGGGTCTTTACCCACTATATCCCTGATCCACAGGCCGATAGGAGGTCGTGTATTTGTAAGTATAAATACCCCTTCCATTCATGGAAGGGGTGGTGCTTTTGAATCTAATATTCCATACTTTTGTGTAAACCTCTAGCAAGAACACCCTCTCTCTCTCTACTAACTCTCTAACTATGGCAAACATGTATTTTGATCATCCAAGACCACCCGAATCATCAACACAATATTATTTACGATCCTACAATTGGTATCAAGAGCCAAGGTTATTGTGTTATCCTTGATTTGTGTGGTTCGTACCATGGTTGTTTGTGTGTATTTATTTGTTGTGGTTTATTGAATCGTGTGTAAAACTGTTTCTGTTCATTGTTATGGTCGAAACCATTTTGTTCTACTCTTTTAAAAACAGTTTTGTACAAGTTGTGAATCCATTTGGTATTATGGCGTGGTATATCTTTTGATATCTGTTTTGGTCAAAAATGGTTTTCTGTCCAAACAGTCATGAATACTCTTTTTTATGACTTTTGTTGTAACAAAACGTTGATAAGTCATCTCTTTATGGTCCAATATTGGTCAAAGCTTACATTGGTGGTCTTAAACTACTTGTAAACTTGTCAAATGGCCAAAGTTTTTATGCGCTTTCTATGTTTTTTGAGTAACTTGTGTTTGTACGAAAAAATTGACTTGATATTCCTGCTAGCGAGTTGGTCATATAATCCTTCATGGCGACTTGTCTTGACAAGTCGTCTGGTCTCAGCGAGTTACCATGTTCTTCCTAGCGACCTGTGTCATGCATAGTGGCGACTTGTATTTACAAGTTGTCTATATTCTTTGAATACAAGTAGCGAGTTGTTAAATGCTAGCGACTTGACTTAATTATAACTCAGCTAGCGACTTGTATCTAAAGACCTTAGCGACTTGTAAAGAAAATAAAAGATGTAACGACTTGGTCTAAAGCTATGCTAGCGACTTGGCACAAACAAAAGGACCTGCCTACTTGTTATTGAACAATGTAGCGATTTGTTATTAAGAATCATAGCGACTTATCATGACTCATGGATGCTAGCGACTTGATATTTATCAAGTAGCAAATTGTTTTGAAAACTTTAGCTAGCGACTTGACATGTAGCTAGCGACTTGACTCGTGTCTAGCAACTTGACTCGTAAACTAGCGACTTGCTTAAGGGAAAATTGGTAGCTGACTTGACACAACAGAAAGGATGAAGTAAGAGATGACCTCGACCACATTAACCATATCCTAAAACAACAAGATCTTAGGTCTACAACCATCATCGGTCCATTTTTTCAAAACGAGCAGGAAAAAGTCCAATATCTTGACACAATCAAAACCATGTCCCAAATTTATCTACATCTACACTCACAGATCTCAGTTTCTTTTCATTTTTCGTGCGTAACAAGAACTTCACATATTCGAAGACGATATACACGAAATGAATTACATCACAGATCCATATACAAAGAGCGAAATAAATTGATCTCAGCTTGATATTCGTGTGACATACAAGTTATATCAAGACTCATAGGTCCATAAACACAAGTAGTTACCATCATTGATCTAACTTGGTGTTAATATACGAATTAAACAAATGATCTTAACAATATTGTTATATCATTTGTTTGGCTCGTTTATGACTATGACAACAAATGAAAATGATTAAACCTACCGGTGTTCCTTGTCATGTTCTTGAAACCAAATATTTGCTCTTCATATTCACCATCCATGTGGCATATTATGCAAGGCTCGAGCCAACCCTGTGGCGAGCTAGAAGTTCCTCTAATCATTCATTTGGTTTTGGAGTTTAAATTCAAGAGGTTTATTGGGATGATGTGAGTAGCAGACCTTGGATGGGGAAGGAGTAAATTATTTGTGGGAAGTCTGTAATGCGTTTTTGGGTAGAAGTATATTAGGAGGCGGATGATAGTTTCATTAGGGTTTGAGGATGTGTGAGAAGTGGGTGCTTTATACCCCAAAAATTAGGGTAAACACATTATGAGATGGTTTAATGGGCCATGATGTGTGAAATTGTTAAATAAGCCGAAGCTGCTAGTCTTCTGTTTGGGTTTATGGACCGAGCTGCTAATCTACCTTGTTTTGGGCCCAAATCAAGATGGGCTTTACCGAATTTTATGTGAGTTGATGTATTCCTTTACCGAATTTTATGTGGGTTGAAGTGGATTTTATGTGTGTTGATGTAGGATGTGATTTGAGACGTGCTTGATATAAATTGAACATGAGATTTATGATAGCGAGATTTTATGAGATTTATTGAAGAAATTTGATGTTAAGATTTGTTATGGGGATTGTTACTTGGGTTTATGCATGTTCACTGAGCTTATTATATCACGGCTAGACTTGTTATTGGAACTAGGTTGACTACGGGGTTGGTGTAAGGTATTTCTTATTTGGATTTGAAGTGAAGTTTTTCGGACGAGTTTACTTATTTCGTCTTCATTCTTTTTACCCTTTAGCGAAGATGACTTGTTTGGGCATTTATTGAGGGTGATAAAGACTTGGCTATTTAGTTGCGTTTGTGATTCTTTCTCACTTAACCCACAACGTAGCTATCACTTCGGTGTCTCACTCAGTTGAGAATGTCAAGAGGTTTTGTACATTGGGTACACCGTTTCTTCTTCACAAGGATTAGTACAAGTTTAAGTAACAAATGGGGAATTCCACTTCATGATCAAGTTTGGTATATCGGGTTTACTTCTCCATGTGGTCACTTACAATAGCCGAGCAGTTTGTGTGAATGATGTGTTTACCAAAGTGTTGATTGGATGGTTGATGATGTTGGATAATGAACCGTGATGAGCAGTTGCATGTTCCCCTAAAATGAGATATTCACGAAACCAAAGTTGTCATAACACATTCAAGTCGACATTGTTTACGGTTTTGTCTTGATTTTGTAAAATCCGCGAAGAACCTATTTCTCGGTTTAAATCATAGATTTGTAAAATCCGTGACAATGGAAACATCACGGTATTAGTAAAGTGCATTTCGGATCTATCTTATGGTTTATTCTTGGTTTTGTAAAATCCATGAAAAAACTATTTCTCGGTTTAAACTATAGAATTGTAAAATCCGTGATGATGGAACCATCACGGAGAAAGGAAAGTGTATTTCGGGATCTTATTTGATGTTCTTTGCTACGGTTTACGCTTCAAAGAAGGATAAAGGGTGTACTTCATGAATTGGATGTGTGTTTGGATTTTTGTCATGGCGGTTTGGTTATTTTATGGTTTTGCGGGTTACGTGCTTGTAACCATGGTCGGGATGAAACCATTATCAAAGTTCATTTAAATGTCAAAGAAGGCTAGATTTGAGCTTTTAATCGAAAGATGTGACAACGGGGTTAATTCACTATTATTTATTTGAGGTTGAAGTGAAATATCACGAGCAAGTGTACTTAGTATCTGAAGGTATCGGGGATGGATGGATGAAGATTCTTCATGATCCTTGTTCGAGTTTATTATCCAAAAAACGAAGACTTGGAAATCTAGTTATTCTTGGGAGTCTTTTTTCTTTTACCACGAAGGGAAATTGGGCTTTTTTTGCCACAAAAATAATTACCACTTTAAGGAGTTACGTTGTAGTGCTCAGTGTCACATTTAATTGTGGATTTTCAAGAGGTGATGTACGTCTTATACTTGATGGTTGGTTGTTTGAAGAGTATAGAGTACTTAGAGATTCAAATGGGCATGAAGTCTCGACACCGCTCTTTGTTACATATGTGCAAGTTTAAGTCACGAGTTGGGTTAGTTTACTTGAGGTCAAATTCATCATATTGGGTTTCTCCATCATTTGTCACGACAAAGGGCCTCTTGAATGATAATGGGGTTGATTACATGTTTTGCTAAGAGAATTGAAAAGAAAGAGATTATGACGTATGAACACAATAGTTCATGCCTCGTTCGCTAAAGAAAAGAAAGGTGTGCGTGTAAGTGCGCTTTATCTTACGAAGAGAAATCTTCTTATTATGACCATTCTCATCAACATGCTTCATACTTTTTCCATGCGCTTGGTCATCAAGTGAACCAGGCTACCGTTGATTGTTTTATGATTCCACTTTCTCAACTATAATGACGATGGCGACATCTGTGCTAATTTTGCGAGGAGAAGTGTGAATAGACTACATTTGGATGATGTTCATTGTTTAATCAAGAATGGCATCTTAGTATGCAATTCTTGAGGGAGAAAAAGTGTGATAATTCTGCATGGTTGATTGACTTATGAGAATATATGGTCATACGGCTCCTAACTCATGTAAGAACCGAGCTTCTTCTTATCGGATCATCTTTACATGGAGTTGCTTCAAAGAGCCGTTGGTTGACATCTTCACTCGGATTGATGAGTTTATTGACAAAGTGCTTCCGGTTAATGCTTCACGTGTACATCAACATGATGATTCTTAACAAATTTTTATTTTCTTGTTTGATGTAATTGTTTGCTTGGTGTTCCATTTCGTGTGTTCGTTGCGGCCTGATTGCTGATTTCCTTGATGAACATTTTCTGTTCTTGTTTGATTGGGAGGGATTTTAGTTAAGGGGATTTGCAAGATGTAAGTTGATTGAGATGCTTTTTGGTGATGTTCTTGTTTTTGGTGAGTTGAAGATGTTAACTATCTATTCCCCAACTGGACAATCTTGAAGAAGGTCGAGTCTACAGTCTATTCTACCCTTTCTGCTGCGTGTTAGAAGACTAAAGACGAGTTGCATTTAATGATCTAAATACTTCTTCTTAATATGGGCTTTTATCTAACAGATTTTCGGTTTAGGGGAGAGCACTAATTAGGGAGGATGAAATGGTTGATTTAATCCCCAATTAGACTTGCTCATATTCTTGACAAGTTGATTCCTACAAGAGTTCAAGTGTTCTTCTCAACAAATTTCTAGTATACGGGCTTACAATGAGTTCTTGATTACGAGTGTCAAAACCGAAGAAGGGAAGGAGACACGTATCTAGCGAGTAAACTTGATGAACTTAATACTTCTAAGTAATTGAAGATATCCGGGAAGACAAATGTTATTACCGAGAGAAACTCAAGGTTTGACTCATGGCGAGTAAACTTGATGGACTTAATACTTCTAAGTGATTGAAGTTATCCGGGAAAACAAATGTCATGACCATGAGAGAACCTCAAGGTTTTACTCATCAAGGCGTTTAGTGTTCTTATTCCAACTATGTGGGGAGAGATGGAAGAGTTGGTTTATGAAGATGAAAGAGGTACACAAGTGTGTGATGATTTTGATGTTATCACAATCATCGGGGAGAGATTGTGTACATTAGGGGATGCTCATTTGCTTCACTTGAGGGCTTAATCGGTGATTCGTAGATATAATCACTTATTCGGGTGGACATCCGCAGAGATTGTCATCCGAGAATAATCGATGATTCGCCCGCTTCTTTAATGTTATCGGTTATTATATCTTTGGGCATTCGAGTACTTGGGTTCGTGAGCTTCATGCACTTTCTTTAAGGGAGAGAAAAGTATACATCGGGGTTATTCTTTGGCTATTGGACTTAATCTTCTACTTGATGGTATAAGTTTCTTTGTCTTGGTATGTGTATTCGGGTTCGTGAGCTCTAGTCTAAGAGACCTGATCGCATCACTTCAACTACTCGGGAAGTGGTCTCTTGACACCTTTTGGAATGGATTGCCTCGGACTTGATGGAAAAGGAATTTGAGAAGATTATTTAAGTGTGGGATGAAACGTTGCTATTCTTCTATTGGATGATATAACCCGAATGAAGATCCTCGATCATCATTCTTAAATAAACGAATGGGATTTATGATAATGGTGTGCTTCCTTGTGCACTGCTAAGAAGAAGCTTGTAAGAAAGCTTTGAATCGCTTTCATTAAAGGATTTTCGGTTTGGGGGAAGCGCAAAGTCTCACTTTCAGATGGTTCAATTTCTTTCTTCAATGCAAGAGCCTCGAAAGCTTTGGTGGTGAAAGTTTTAGGGATGATGACTTCTATCTTCTACAACGGGCTGCTTGATATCTTTATCTCGGTACTCATCATCATCTTCTTAAACTATATCATCTACTCTATCCTTGTAAATATTTATTCGAAAAACAAAATACAAAAATATAAAACCAACAAAAGAAAATAGAAAAATATAAAACCAACAAAATCCATAAAAATACGAAAATACCAAAATATGTTTTCTCAAGACATGTCTTCGGTATAGATAACATCTACGGTCTTAGAAATGTCATTCAATAATGGCACGGGACTTTAGATGAAGTTCGAAGCGGAGGTGTAAATATTATTTTTCTAAACATGTCTCAAAATATGGCTTACAATTATTTGATGATCAGAACCGGGCTTCAAATAATGGCTTGCGATTACTTGTTGTGACCCGTGCTTAAACTATGGTTTGCTATTATTTCGAGATAGCAACCATCTCTTTAAAGAAAGGAAAGTGTTGCGCTAAACAAATTTTCAAAATATTTAGTGCACTTATCCTAAAACATAATGAGGAAAGTATGTCGAAGGATCTTTGTTCCTACTCAAATATTTTCCTTCTAAAATTCTTCCGAAAAATATTTGTTTTAACAAATTTGGTGGAAAATGAGTTGCTTTGAAAAATCAATCGAATCGAGTTTTCGTATTAATTTGCAAAAACTCGATCGATGACTTCAAAGACTTTTAAAACTTTTCAAGAAAAAGAGTCATTGATTGAGGGAAGAATATTTTCAAATTTATATCATCTAACGGACTTTCTTAATTATCCTCGTGTTTATCTCGAAAAATTATAATTGCCTATGTTGAAGGACTAGGTTTCTAGGATATGATTGTTAGGTTTAGATGATTAAAGTTTGATGAACACATAATTCCCATGCTTTATATGATCGATTGACATGTTGAATTGACTTTTATTAGTCGATTCTTGTTTGGGTGATGTCGACCACCATATATCGTATGTGTGTTCACTAACGATGCGGTATATTGGTATATAAGAATGTTCGATCCGGATCCCACTATTGATGATGATTGGATGCGAAAGGAAAGGGTAACTATATCTTGGGTTGACAAATGAAGAAACGAAGCTTAATTTGACTTCGATGGAGAGTTGGCATGATGCTACGTGAAGAGGTCTCACCGCATCGGCAGATGGTTTTCTTCATCGGCAAATGAAGAAGCGGAGCTTAATTTGACCTCGGTTGGCATTAAAATGCAACGTAAGAAGAAGTCTCACCGCATCCGCAGACGGTTTTTCTTCAAGCCCTCGGAACAACGAAGCAACTTCCATACCACCTAACGTATCTTTGTGCAGACACCATTTTCTAAAAACTTTGATTAAAATTGTTTTGAAAATGGAAAATATTGTTTTGAAAATAAATTGGACTTAATTTTGAAAATCACGGACTTTATTTTATCAAAACTTAAGTCACTCAATCAACGACGTCGGTTATCGATTGAGGGGAGAGTGATTTTATTTAAAGTATTTTCAATTCTTCAAAAGAGTCCGGTTTATGCGTTAAAATGTGGTGATCTAAAGATTTAATGTTATGTCATGGTATGATTTTTCTTTAGAATCAAGGTCTTTCAAAATGAATTTTTTACATTCTTGTTTGATTGTGAAATTGTTTTGTTTTACTTAAAAGATCTCTTAAAACTATCATACGACACTAACAATCTTTAATGTCTTATAATGGTCCTTATCGTCATCTTTCAAAATTGAATCTTGCCACGTCTTTCCCAAATTTTCTAAATGATTTAAATCAGTTGGGATCACAAATCTCAAATGGTTTGATATTTCTGATCGGGGTAGAGATCGTGATTTAAATCTCAAATCTGTTTTAAATGGAATTGGTTTTTAGTTCTTTAAAGGCACTCCTGCCTCCATGTGCCAAACAATTTCAATATACATAATGCACATGTTGAGGAGGAGGATTTATCCAAAAACCAGATGAGTATTTAAACAAGGCCACATTTTCTCCCATGTTTTCTAAACTTAATTAAATCACTTGGGATCCAAAATCTCAAAGGGTTTGATATTTTTGATCTGGGGAGAATTTGTGATTTAATAATGAAATTTGATAAAAGGTGATCGTTTTGATTTAATTGTGCACGTTGCTCGCTCATATGTGCTAAGCGCTTTCGAATCTTGAAGCACATATTGAGGGGAGCAAATAAACTATCGAGTCTGAAAGCTTTTAAAGTGATTTATAAAGTACCTTGATTGAGTTTTCAAATGGTTTCTTAATGGCTCTTGTGATTGTGGATGTGCTTAAATTAACTCTTGCCTCTATGTGATAAAATGTTTTCAAATATCCTATGCACATATTGAGGGAGAATTTACCAAAGAAAATCAAATGGCTTTTTCGTATGAAAATTGTGATCAAAGAAAATATTTCAAAGTCCTCTTGCCTCCTTGTGCTAAACAATTTCTAAATCATACGCACATGTTGAGGGAGGTTTTCTAAATGATCAAAACTATTAAGGTACAAAATGCTTTGATCTCGTATCACAAGTACCTTGATTGTTTTTCCAAATGATTTTCAATTGGTTTCAAGGAAGAATGAACTGTACCAAAAGATTGACCATTTACTTTATGCATGGTGTTATAAGGATGATTAGGTCGGTATTCGTTCCCATGATCCCTTGAGGCGGAGGGATCTACCGAGGACAATCCACTAGATAGTGTAGAGTCTTTAGGTATATTGAAAAAGGAGAAAATGAGAAATGGGAAGAGTGCGCCTTGAGGCGAGCTAGTCTTGGAATAAACCCAAAAGGTTCTAGTTATGAAGTCTCATTAAGCAGAAGGGTTGAAGAATGAAAAGAGCCGAATGTGAAAAGGGTGAAAGAAATAACCTCCATCAATTCAACCTTAGGGTAGTAACAGGGTTCAATACATATGCTCTTGGTTGTTACTAAGGTAACACCGGTATTGAAGACAAGACGTCATGGACCCGGTGGCGCTTGCACTAAACTTCCCAAGCCACTCAAGTTCCTCTTAAAGGACTTGTTTCATTCTCACGGGGGACCGACATTATCTATCGACTTTCTCTTAGAGATTGTTGATATTGAAGAAGGAGACCCTCTCCCTAGTCTCAAACACGAGAACCAAATGTGCACTATTGAGTCTAGAGCCAAGAGATCATCCACAATATCTCGTTTGGACACAAAATTCATGAAGACTTGTCGTTTCACACAATGTGGAAAGTAAGTATATATTAAGAGTCCCACGCATTATCCTTGTGGTATTGCGGAACATCCGAGTGATATGAAAATATTCACGATGAAGATGGAAATCCTTCTAGAGCCAACATCAAACAAGCTCTTGGTGGGTGACATGTGAGATCTTCTCGTAAGATCAAACTTGTGACAACCGGATAGAAACAATGGGAGATTCAATCTTGAATCAACCTTGGTCCGAGATTGGAATTGACGAATACTTTTGGGAAAACCGTTCGATGTGCAAACCTTCTTTTCTCTAGCACGTCGAATGTGTATTCATTCTCAAACTCAAAAGTATATCGATTGAAAAATACTTTTAGAAAAACCGCTCGATGTGCGAATCTCTTCTTTTCGCTAGCACGTCGAATGTGTACTCATTCTCTAATACAAAAGTATTTGGATTGAAAATTGATCTTTCTCATAAAACCTTCGTTGTATTGCAAAACTCTTTCTTCAAGCAATACGCGATTGTTTTCAAATCATTTTCATCAATCGAATCTCAATTATTTGGTTCACTCACTCCGTGTTGTCTTCTTTGAGGCGTTCGGTTTGAGAACGACTAGAACAATTGCGAAACCATCATCAAGGAGATTCTTAGGAATCCTATCGATCACGGAAGTACTTGTATCGATCAACGGGAACCGTGGGCGTGTACCTCAATTCAACGAAAGTGGTCAAAGACATTTCGTATGTTTTATTGCTAATCGTTGTTTGCGGTACATTTGACGGTTGCGAGATGATCGAATTGAGAGTCAATCCAAAGCCGCATGCTCACAAAGCATCCACACTTAATTGAAGAAATCATGATGGTGCATATCTACATAACACGGTTCGATATTTTTTACTATGTTTACGCTTTCTGTTCGCAAATATCATGAACCATAAAGCTTCCGCTACTCGATGGAAAGATGTCATGATCCGAATGTGTGAGCATGTCGGTCCGAAAGTCACAACTTCACATGATGGCAACACAATAAAGGGTGATCGAGATTTCTCGGTGATGATCTCAAAGTGAGCTCGAATATCATCAAAGATGTGGATCGGTTAAAGGCCTCCACTAAAAGTACAAATCGGTGCGGACTTTAAAGAATCGCTACTAAAGCACAAAGATTGCAGTGAAGAATTCAAGTCTGAGCTCAAGAAAATGTCAAAGAAAGAATGCTAGGATGCAAAATGTATTTCATGGGGTGACCTCCTGGGGAGATTGTTAGGAATTAGAAATTCCATGTTAATGTGTCGGTCACCCCAATTATAGTTTAGCGTATGTTAGCTCGTAGATTTGTAGTTATTTACGTTATGTAGTAGTTAATTAGTTAATTTGTAGCGTAGTATAGCTTAGTGCAACACCGTGGAGGAAGGACGGGTCTTTACCCATCGTATCCCCGATCCAGGGCCGATAGGAGGTCGTGTATTTGTAGTATAAATACCTTCCATCCATGGAAGGGTGGTGCTGAATCTAATATTCCATACTTTTGTGTAAACATCTAGCAAGAACACCCTCTCTCTCTACTAACTCTCTAACTATGGCAAACATGTATTTTGATCATCTAAGACCACCCGAATCATCAACACAATATTATTTACGATCCTACAAAATGAAAAATGAAAAACAAACTTAACTCACTTTTGTAGGAATCACGGTTGCATTTAGCATATGCAACAAGCTTTTTAAACCACTTGGTGTCCCAGTGGACGAGTGAAGTCTCGTGAGGGTTTACAAGGAACACACCCACAAAGTTCATTTAAAATGCTAATACAAGGTTATTGTGTTTTAAAATGAAAAAGTAAAAGCGAGAGGAAGGTTACGTCGTAACTCTTTGAGGAGTTACGCCGTGGCAGGCAAAACTTGACATAAGTCGCAAAGCGAGTGTTCTGGCGTAACCATCGAGATGGTATTACGCGTAATTGGTATCGTCTAAATTTCTGCCGCAAAAGGTTGGTTATGGCGTAATCACGAGAGAGGAGTTACGCGTAACTATGATCGATCAACAACCGCGTGCACAAATCACTTCCTCGTTTCACGCAAAATGGTTAAAACACAAAACCCTACGAAATGAAAACAAAACAAAAGAAAGGGATAATTTGGGTTGTCTCCTAAAGAGCACTTTTCTTTATTTACAAGTCTTTATGTTAGACTCAAAGCCGTGGGGCTTTATGGGGGCCTTTGGACTTGCCCGACTTCCTCCATGTCTTTCATCAAGTTACGCCTGACCCAACCGACATTTGTGGTAGTGCAGAGGTATTCTTTAGTTTCAATCTTCCAAATTTTGCAAAATTTTTCCTCTGGTCCTAAATGGTATCGAGTGAACTCATATTTTTCGGCTATAATTGGTGGCGGTCTCTTAAACGGAATGCCAAGAAGTTTGCACCTCCTTTGCTCATATGCTTCGTCATCGGGATCAGTAAATTCCTCCTTCCCTTGCAACTCAAGGTAATCTAAAATCCCCTCAATGTCATCGTCATCAGAGTCGGTACCTTTAAACCATTCTTCATCGAGCAGATTCTCCACTAGCACACGCTTGCATTCTTCCTTTTCATTTCTTACCAACTCCTCGTCATCCTCAACTGTTATTTCACTCGGGTTGTTAGGACTCTCGTTGTTTGAATTTTCATTACTCATGTATTCATTCCAAATCTTTTCTTTTGTTAATGCATCTACATGTCCATACTTCATCTTCACCCAACTGTCAAATCCTAAGTTGTCCAACCAAGGGAAATTTGTTCTCTCCTTATTGTTGGTTGAGGTCCAAAAGAATTCGTCTTCTCTCATTCTTCTTAAGCTGCTTCCCCCGTTACATTTATCGTCATAAGGGTTGCATGATGCCCAGAAAACTTCCCTGGAAGATTTTATCCTTTCACACCAGTGACTTTGTCTTTCTTTGTAGTCAATCTCGCTTAAATGATCTTCCATGCAATAGATGTTGTTATTAGCCACTTCCTTTCTCTGATTATGATCCTCGTAGTCAATCTTGAGCTTTTTAAGAAGATTCGGGTTAATCCTAGCATTCCCGAATTGTATTGCGTACCAATCATCAAATGTCAAATTTTCGAATTTGATATTATATCTTTCAAGCTTGTGAGGGCACGTCCATTCTTCTTCTTTTTCACTATCCCCACCGTTGCAATACTCGCGGAAGGGGTCGCACGTAGGCCATGCTCGTGTGGATTCGTCGTCGATTATGATTATCGGAGTACACCAGTGAGTGATAGGTGGCTCCTCTTCATCCTCGAAGGAGAGTTTGTCTAATCTTTCTTCATCGGATATGCCCCCATTTAAATTTGTTATTCTTGATCCTATCCTTATCGCCCCGTTGCAAATTTTGTTTCTAGGGTGCATGAAGTACATAGATCATACGAGTCCCCTTAGTTCGTGTATCGCCTTGCATCGGTGATATTTCTTTTTAGATGGGGACGGAGGCATAAATTAATGTCGTGGGACCATCCGTTAATTACTGTGTTCTGATTTGTCTACTTGAAAAGTCATGCCCATGTATCCCGATTCGCCGTGAATCGTGATGTGTGGTTACGGTGTAACTTGCTTGAGTCATCCTTATCAATATTAGTCATAACTCCTTGATCTCTGTCAAAGACATAGTTACGCCATAACTCTTCAGACAGGTTACGGCGTAACTCTAGACTGTCGACGAAATTTTCACCAGTACTCACATCTTCAATGTGAGAATTACCTTGTATCTTTGAGCCATCATAAGCAAAAATGACCTTGCATTCCATTGCAGGTTTTGTTCCTTCTGGCTTAGTATTATTCATCCTTACCTTCTCACTAAGTTTTTCCACCATAGATTCAAGGTTTTTTAGGGTTGTGTCGTGATTGGAAAGGCTTCTGTCAGTGTTTTCATGGAATTATTTTAACCACTCATCTTGTTCCTTTTGTCCTTGGGCTGAACTTTCCAGGAACTTGTTAATTGTTTCATCAAGACTGGGCTTTCTTTCTCCATAAGACCCACGGTTGTAATTTCTACGGTACCCGTTACTATTTCGATTATCTCCGTAAAACGGTCGATTTTCTCCATATTTTGCTTCTTCAATTATATTTTCTTCGTCAACGTGAAGAAAATTTTTCGTGAGATGTCCTCCCCCACAGCTTTCACAACCTACTTGGACGGCATGAACGATTTCTCTGACTTTCAGCCTATCTCGACTTAGATTTTCAATTTTACTAGCGATTGCTGCAATTCCGTCAAAACTTCCGCTTTGGTTTCTTTTGCTTCCTCCGTCGTGCCATTTTTTAGAATGATCAGCCATTTTTTGAATGGCTTCAATAGCAAGGGTAGGCGTCATGTTCGGAATAGGTCCATGATAGTCCAACATTTGTCTCGTAGTTACGTTGATTCCCTTGTAGAAGATGTTGACCTTTTGCTGGTTGTTCAGATCATGTGTAGGACATTTGTAAAGGAGATCGTTGTACCTATCCCAAGCTTGTTACAACGTTTCATCGTCTTCTTGCTTGAAATTATGGATTTCCAAAAGCTGGTTAGAAATCTTCGACGGTTGGCAATACCTTTGAATGAAATGCTTCTTAAGTAGAGCCCAAGTATTAATTGCCCCGACGGGCAATCTTTCAATCCATCTTCGGCGGCTCGAGAAGAGTCATGGGGAATACCCTTAGCATATGACATCATGAGACACGCCAAATGTTAAAGGGCTTGCGATGTATAGGACATTTTCGACGTGCTCATATGCATCCTCGTCCTGTTTCACGAAAAAGGGTTAGCACGAAGCTCCCTCATAAATTGGTCTTTGATTTGAAACGGACATCCACTCCAATCGCCGGTCTTACGAGACCTTGCCCTTGTTCTCGCTCTTGTCAACGCCAAATATTCCTCAAGCGTGAGGTCATCGATGTTAACAACTTCAATGGTACCTAAAACTTGAATAATGATCGTGAAAAATATAGAAAAGTTTAGAACAAAGCGAAAATAAAGACTTAATATCAATCCTAATATAACTCCCGTGTGCGCAAAAAACTTGATGCGGTTTTCTTGACGGTTTTAATATTTATAAAGTCTCGTTATACCTATGGTTACCCTAATGCACTAACGGGCAGTGTGCCGGTCGTGTGTGGTGTAGTATCCGGAAAACCGAGGTCGTCCCAAGAGCTATTTGTGTTGGATTATTACTAAGTCTAGGTGTCACATATTTTAATAATGATTTCGATAAGGAATTAATTAGTTAACTACTAAAGCAAATAAAATCGGATAAAAGGCAAAGGATAAATCAATAGAGGAGAGTGGTGCTAACCTAGTTATTCCTCCTAGCTAGTAATGTCTACATCTACTTACTTCCAATTACTTGGTGGGGTCAAAGTCGAGGACAACATTTGGTCAATTCGCCTAACTTATCGGCAAAGATGCCACCACGGGAGAAGTCGGTGTCCCTCATAAGTCTGTTGTTCTGGTCCCTAAGCCAAGTCATTAAGTACCGCTACATGCTAGATTTAAAGTAGTGAGTGCCGGGCATTAGCAACAAACACTCACCCCTAATTCTTAAGTTCATCCAAGCAGTGGGTGATCGGTTGGTCAAATCGCACAAGTAGAAAGGGTCGTCAGTTGGTCATATCTTACCCTTCCCGTCTCAGTCCTCTCACCTACGGTCAGTTGGTCATATATCCTAGGCAATTGGCCTCTACCGCCATTCAAAACTACCGAAACAAGGGTAGCTACCAATAAACTATGCATGCATACACTTAGAAATAATTATACGGAAGTAAAGTAAACGCAAACAAAACAATTAAGGAATCATAACTAGGCCAGCACCAAGAGGTACTTAGCCGCTCATATTAACCATACAAATCAATTCAATATTCAAAGTTACGAAATGCATGAATCGAAAGTAAAGAAAAGATAAAATGCTAATGCTTATCGTAGGGGAGTGATTTCTCCCTTGGAGACAGCTCCGTATGCTCCTCTAGACCTGACTTTGGCTTCTTCCCACGTTCTTTGGTTGTGGTGTGTGGAATGGGATGCTTTGAAATGCTGGAAATCGTGGGGTATTTATAGGCCAGATCTGGGTTATGGCGTAATTAAAATAAGAGTTACGCCGTAATCTTCAATTCCTTCATTATTTGCACTAGATCTGCTGGTTACGGCGTAACCTTATGAGTGGTTATGCTGTATCTTCAATGCTACTTGGTTACGCCGTAGTTTGTGGAATAGTTACGGCGTAGTTATCAGCGGCGTGGAACCTCATTTGACCTAATATAGTTACGTCATAGTCTTTGGGGAGAGTTACGCCGTAACCTTCTGATGAGTTGGTTTTCTGAGTCACGCTTTAGTTACGACGTAATGTGAGAGATGAGTTACGCCGTAACTTCTTCAAAGTCAGCATACTATGATAAATCTTTGATATTTCTCCAATTCCGCGTCTCTTTAGCTCCAATGCTCGTAATTTACCTGAAAGTGGAAAACAATGGAAAACAAGCGTAAATCCATATAAATGATATAAATTACAAGCATTATCGGGGGAAATTGACACTTAATAATCAGGACTATTAGATTTTATCAGCTGTCAAGTACATTAGTGAACCTATCATGGATCTGTACAAATGTACATTTACAGGACTATCAGGTTCATTCTTTGACTTAGGCTTTGGAGCTTCATAGGGTGTTGTTGTAGTCCTGACATTCTCCAAATCAAATTTCTTCAGGATCTCTAGCACATACTTGTCTTGGCTGATAAAAAGTTCATCAGGTCTTTGCTGAACTTGTTATCCTAGGAAGAAAGTTAGTTCTCCTATAGCACTCATTTCAAATTCTCCCTTCATTAAGGCCTCAAAATCATCACACGGGCCTTCTTTGTAGATCCAAAGATGATTTCATCCACATAAACTTGTACCGTGATGATATCTCTTTGTGCTTCTTAAGAAAGAGAGTCTTGTCAATTATGCCTCTTCGTACTCCATGTTTCAACAAAAAGGTAGAAAGGGTTGCATACCAAGCTCTTAGTGCTTGATGAAGTCCATATAGAGCTTTGACTACTTTGTAGACCCTCTTGGGATATTCGTGATCCACAAATCCCTTAGGTTGAGTGACATAAACTTCCTTATCAATTATTTTATAAAGAAAACCACTCTTAACATCCATCGATAAACCATAAATCCTATGTAGGATGCAAATGCTAAAAACAATCGATTGCCTCTATTCTTGCAATCAAGCAAATACTTCATCATAATCAATGCCTTCCTCCTGTCTATATCCTTGATCTACAAGCCTAGCCTTGTTTCTGACAACAACCCCCCTGACATCCCTCTTGTTTTTGAGTATCCATTTTGTCCCAATAACATATTTTCCTTTAGGCAAATCAACAAGAACCCATACATTTTAAAACTTGAAATGTTGCATTTATGCTTGCATAGCTTCAACCCAGCTTGGATCTTCAAGAGCTTGAGCTACACTCGTTGGCTCTACTTGAGAAAGAAAACAAGTAAACAGACAATGTAGAAAGTCTGTATGATAGTCTCTTTGTTGTGCATGAATGTAGCTGATAAAAGCAGATTCACCATTAGTAGGCTTATTGACACATGCCTTCTCGTTTGCATAGTTGAATTAGGATCCCCAATAATTAGAGATTGAGGATGTATTGTATTGATTCGATTAGTTTCCACGGATCGACTTCCACAGTTGATGCTAAGTTGTTTAGATCGACACCAAAATCATCATCATAAGATGAAGAAGAGAAAATACCGAGGAGGATTTATTATTTCCAAGGTCCGATGGTATTGGAAATCTTGTTGTAGGCTCGAGATCAAAGTATGAGTGCATTGAATTACCGTGGGTTACGGAACACTACCGAGGAACTGAAGCATCACCGATATAAAGCATTGTTTCACCAGAAGGAACTGTTGTTGCATTTGCTTGCTTTTGAAGTTCCTTAGCATCTTTTGAAACCCCAATCCAAGTCATCAAGATCGAGTTGGCTTTGTGTTCTGAACTTTCACCTTGCAAGTTCCTTTTGAAAATTTCTTCAGAGAGTCAAGAGGTGAATCATCATCTTCATCAATAGAAGAATCTTTAGGCTTAGCTTTTGAATCTTGTTAGATGGATAAGAAGGGACAATGATGACTGTTCATCAAATTATAATTACGAATCAAGATCTTGTATACCGCGGGGTTAGTTGAAGCTTCTTGTGTTCTTGCATTGGTTAGCTTTATCACGATTATAGCCCAATGTATTAGTCAAATAATCGAGATCAAAATACCATTCATGACCAAGACCATGCACATTAGGTTTTCTTTAAGATACTCGAAAAGGATTTACCTCGTAAGTGACACCCATGAGATCAAATTCTCCAAAGATCACCTGCAGTTCAACCTTCTCTTTGTATCATCTCCAAGTGATCTTGGCAAGACCTTCTTCAATTGCATCCTCGTAATCACATCCAACAATCATACCATACTCTTTAGAAGCAAAACTCCATCCTTATGATCATCATGATCTCGCTCAATCAATCAACGTATCAATAGAAGAGACCAAGGCTTTTGAATCTTCTTCCTTCTTTCCAAGCTCCCTCGAATCTTGAATGAGAAATATTTCTGCTTGTTATTTCCTCCCTTTTCCTTACATTCTCTGGCAAAGTGTAACACCCCAACCCGACAAGGGTAAAAGCATCACAGTGTGGTGTCATATCAAAGCATACATAATGAACATAAGCAACAGCGGAATAATTAAACATAAATAATCAAAGGAGTTAAGTCAACACGACTTAAACGATACATAAGTTCAAGAAAAGGAAATACTCCAAAGAAAAAATAATGGAATCCAAGTCTAAATAAAGTCATAACATAAGCAAATGGAATCTAAGATGACTAGCAAAGTCTCCACACAAGCTCATCACTCAACCCAAAGTAAATCCCCGCCCTAGCTTAGATACCCGCCGTGAAAAAGAAAAATGTATTAGCATAAAAGCCCAGAATGTGATATACATAACAAAACGAATAATCGAAAGATAAGGAACAAAGATACCATAACATATGGTGCATCGGGAAAATCATAAGGCCCAATCAAACGGATTGTTGGGAATTATACGTTTGAGTTGATAAGACAAAAAGAATGAAACAAGAGGACTTAATATGACAAAGAGGAAACCTACAAAAGATGGAAGGACTTGCTTGCAAAAGAAGTTTTATTTATTAGTCCTTCTAGAGATTTGTAAACCCTAATCCTCTAGTATATAAAGAGGACATAGTGTAGGTTTTTATATATGTCTTCCATAATGTAGTCGACTAAAGTGGGTAGGTGTCCCTAGGCGATAGTCTTGTAAACGCCTAGGTTATTAGTTTAGTTATCTAGAGCGTGTTCCTATAAACGTCTAAGATTAGTTAGTGTTAGTGATTGAAAACCTTGTGTGAATAACAATTATGTTTTGATTTATCCACTGTGTATTGTCATTGTTATTGTTAAACCCTAAGGCTCAAACGATCTAAAGGAGTTCTAACAAAATTCTCAATTGGTATCGTGAGCGGGAGCTCTTTACCTAGGGATTCACAAGGTTTCTTGGCGAAAAAGAAGGAAGAAAATTGATTTTTTGCAAAATTCGCAACTTTTTCTCGCAAAGACGCTTTTCAAGAGGGTATAACTTTTAATGAACCGTTGGATCGGGCTAAAATCGAACCGAGCTTCTTGGTATATCTAACTTTCCATCAAGGGATCTTTGATCCGAGCTATTATGTGAAAGTACCGCTAAAGCATCGCTTGGAGATTTCAGCAATCACATCCTTTCACAAAGTACCGCCGACTACGAAAGTCTTCATGATTCTTTTTTAAGCAATCGCTTATGCTTCAAAGCATCTCGTCAGATTAATTCAAAGTACTCGTTTTGCAAAGCAACGATCCAAGGCATCGTTTCTTTAAACTGTTGTTGCA
The DNA here is from genome assembly GCA_022545495.1 of Chrysanthemum lavandulifolium. NCBI lineage: Eukaryota > Viridiplantae > Streptophyta > Magnoliopsida > Asterales > Asteraceae > Chrysanthemum > Chrysanthemum lavandulifolium. The sequence continues at coordinate 95,563,028 of CM040246.1, forward strand.
TTTAGATGATTTATGGAGACAAGTATAGAGTTTTATGGTTCAATATATATGCATGATTTACTTAATGCGGAGTGGGAAGTATATTTGATTGATTTGGACGATTACACACGAGGTTATTGTTCACACACACAAGGAGTTTGGTGATTTGTTCTTAAAAGGATTAAAAAGGCTCAGATTTGATTCTTATGGATTAATTGATTACGTAAGAAGGTTGAATATCATTTATTTAATGTTGTAGTTGAGTTTCGTGTGTTGTGTTCTTATCATATAGTTGATGAATCTAGCAATGTGTGATTTTCTTATGATGCTCTATGCACACATTGGCTATCACTTAAAGGAGTTACATTGTAGTGTTTAGTGTCTCATATTAGTTGAGGATTTTGTCAGGGATCATGGGTTCTACTTATATTTGGTGATTCGTATAAGTATGGAGTTCCGTGGATAGTACAAGATTTAAGACACAAGTTTGGGAAATTCTACTTCTTCATCAAATTGCTATACTGGGCTTTCTTCACAAGTGATCATTACATGGAGTCTACTGATTTGAAGAATCAAGAAGATGGTTAATATATGGGTTTCTGTGGAAGCTTATTGTTAAATGTTTAACCATCTACATGCACCACTCAAGGGAAGTATTTGATTTTTACCATCGCTGATCATTATTCCTATTGCTAGTTGGAGTTTCACCGCTTTTGGATCCATTTTTCTTATGATGAATAATGGCGGCGATTTTAAACATTGGAAGTCTTAGATTGGAAGTAAGATATTGGTTCGTGGTGGTCAAGATCATTATTTGTATACGCCCCTATTTGGATAATAACAAAAGGGAAGAGATGTTTGAGTGGCATGGCATGGATTAATGGAAGACAAAGGAAGACATACTTGTTTCATTCATGGTGAGATCCCCGATCTCAATTTCTCTACTTCATCTAGGGAAGTTCGTTCAAGAATGGTTTTGTCATTATCAACTAGGGGAAGATTGTTGGGAATTATACGTTTGAGTTGATAAGACAAAAAGAATGAAACAAGAGGGACTTAATATGACAAAGAGGAAACCTACAAAAAGATGGAAGGACTTGCTTGCAAAAGAAGTTTTATTTATTAGTCCTTTATAGAGATTTGTAAACCCTAATCCTCTAGTATATAAAGAGGACATAGGTGTAGGTTTTTATAAATGTCTTCCATAATGTAGTCGACTAAAGGTTTGTGTGTGTCCTAGGCGTATAGTCTTGTAAATGCCTAGGTTATTAGTTTAGTTATCTAGACGTGTTCCTATAAACGTCTAAGATTAGTTAGTGTTAGTGATTGAAAACCTTGTGTCAATAACAATTATGTTTTGATTTATCCGCTGCGTATTGTCATTGTTATTGTTAAACCCTAAGGCTCAAACGATCTAAAGGAGTTCTAACAAACTTCTCACGGTTAATGAAGTGAAAAGAAATATCAAGAATCTACCACGAGCCAAACAAACATATCATATCATATAGCATAAGTAACCAATGGAGTGATCAACCCCCAAATGTGAAAGACGTATTATTGCACACAACATCACCACTATAAATCATATCATATCATATCATAACAAATCTAGGATGCATCCATACGCCTGCACAAATCATAGTGGCCATAATCATAATATAAAGCGCACATAATATCATAAAAGGGACGGACGGAACATCACTCCACCGCCCTAGAGTCATGCCATTGGTGCATCAATGACATGGCCATGTTACCTTCATGGCTAGGAAACATATTGGCTCGGTATTAAACCGAAGGATCAAATGAAAGTCATAATATAAAGGTTCATATCAAAGATTCAAAGCAAGGTTCAATATCTAAGGTTCAATCTAAAGGGTGCATAGCAAAGGCTCAATATCAAGGGTTCAATAAGACATAATACAAAGATCATATAAGGAAGCCATAATAATAAGGCTCGAGCAAAGGCAATATAATCAAAGCTAATATCAAAAGATGTGTAAGAATCATGAGAAACCTTAAGAGATAAGGTCGAATATATGTACCTTATTCAACAAAAGAAACAAACACAAGCGATGAAATACAAGACACACGAAGATCATCCTTCAGGGATCTCCTGAAAGGATATACATTTATTAAATAGATAAAGTGTTTTAAATTTAGATTAAGTCTTTTAAGGTTTATAAGAATCTTTTTTAGTAAGTTTCCAAATATAGTAACTTTCCTTATTTAGTAAGTTTCACTTTAAGTAACTTAACCATTTTAAAACTTTCTATTTTAGCGTGTTTCCAATTTAATAAGTTTCATATTAAGTAACTTTCCAAAATAGCATTTTTCGGTATTTAGCGTGTTTAGTCATTTATGATATAATTAATGTCAAATTAGGTTAAAATGATGAAATGATTATTATTATAGTTTAGGTTCAATTATGACAAGTTATAATAGTTTAGGGTCTAAAGTGTCATTATCACAAAGTATAGGGTTTAAAGTGTAAATATCACAAGTTTACTTATTTTACGAATTTAGTCCATTCATTTACCATATTAATGACCCAACCTTCATGTTTTACTATTTAAATTAGTCAACTTTTCTTTGATTTAGAACCAAAATCTTTTGAAAACCCATAATTTACATTTTACGACGCCACCCATTTCCATTTCCAACAAAATCAAGTCTAACCAAACCACAAATATATTATGACCAACCCTTCTTGTTATTCGACACAAAATAATCCACACTAGACCATTAAAGGTTCCATGATAATAAATCACAACAACTCGAGACCTAATTCAAACGTTATTTCTTCATTTTAGATAGATATCATTTAAAGTAAACGTGTCCCATTTAGGTGTGAACATTATAAAGCAAGATTTAAAATGATTCATATGGGTCGAATGCATGGGTCAAAACATAGGTCCTTCTTCATTTGTGATTTCATTTGACATATGATGTCATCATTTTATGTGAAGATTTTATCATTATAAACATGCATGCATTCGAATTGAGACCTCAATTCACACAATCAAAAATAATAAAAGAGAAATTGAAATGAGGTCGATACACATACCCTTGTGTGATCGAACAAGGAAGAAACAAGAAACCTAGACACATTACAAGACCAAAACCAAACCACACCTTCGACCTAAAACCCACGACCCCAATACCTTCAACCAAACCCCACGATCAAGACCACCTCCTTGACACGATCAAAGCCTCATTTCCTTTGTTTGCCTGCTTTAGTGATCGAATGGAAGAGAAGAAAAGTAGATTGCAGTCACTTTTGGAACTAGGTTTTATGTGTTATTTTAAATGTGTAAATGTAGGATTAAATAAATGAGAGGAAATTGGATAAATGGTGAGTAGTTACTCGGTCGAACCAAGGGGATCAAAACAGATTTTGACTTTCCAAATCAATGTAGATGGGCTTTAGTTTTGTTGAATTGTTTGCATGTTAATTGTTCGCCCTGCAAAACATTCTTAACGTGATACATATATTTGGGGACGAAGTGTAAGTCGATTTCATTATCTTGTACAATTCGATCATTTATGAGTTAGGTTAGAATGTATTTAATGAGCTTGACGAATTATACATATTTTATAAATATTAAATTTGAGGGTAAAATAGTCTTTTCACACGTTTTAGATTTTTAGGGTTTTACAACTCTTCCCTCTAAAAGAAAATTTTCGTCCTCGAAAATTGAAATGAAATGAATGAAAACAATGGAGACATATCGCACTACGAAAAGAAATGAGGATAACTTGCTCGCATTGATTCCTCGGCTTTCCCGTGTAGCTTCACGCCCGGGTGATTCTTCCAAAGAATTTTCACGAACGGAATGACCTTGTTTCTCATGACTCTATCTCGCCGATCTAAAATAGCTCCGGTTCTTCGCATAAAGACATATCCTATGTGAACTCGATCTAAAGGATAAGATACCACATGCAATGGATGATAATTGTATCCCCTCATAAGAGATACATGGAAAACATCATGAACATGAGACAACTGAGGAGGTAGAGCTAAACGATAGGAAACCTCCCCAACACGATCCGTAATCTCAAACGGTCCAATAAATCGAGGACTAAGCTTGCCCTTGATCCCAAAATGCTTCACACCACGGAACGGCGAAACCTTCGTAAATACATCTCCAACACGAAACTCCAAGTCACGCCTATGCTTATCAAGATAACTCTTCTGTCGAGTACGGGCCTCTTTCAACTTCTCATTGGCAACCGCCACCTTTTCATTAGCAATCTAGATGATTTTCGGTCCCTCAATCAAACGCTCACCCACTTCATCCCAACAAATAGGTGCCTACACTTCCTCCCATACAAAAGCTCATACGGTGCCTTTGATGCTAGCATGCCAACTATTGTTGTAGGCAAACTCCATCAAGCACATATACTCATCCCGCCTACCCACTCTAATGCACATGCCCTCAACATGTCCTCTAAAGTCCGAATGGTCCTCTCCGTCCGACCATCCGCTCACGGAAAAGGTGGTACTAAACTTGAGACGCTGCACCAAGCTCTCTCGCAGACTTTTCCAAAACGAAGTAAACCGTGGATCTCTATCTCAAACAATAGCGGTCTGAGTACCATGAAGTCTAACAATCTCCTCAAAACACCTCTACCAACCTAGCAATACCAAAGTCCTTCCGGATAGGTAAGAAATGAGCAAATTTGGTTAGTCGATCGACAACCACCCAAATCGCATCATGTCTTTTTCGAGTAGAGGTAACCCCGTAACAAAATCCATGAAAATCTCTTCCCACTTCCGTAGGAATATCTAAAGGTCGCAACAAACCACTCACCCTCCGATGCTCAATCTTAACTTGCGACAAGTCATACACTGGCTACAAAAAGCCACATCTTGCTTCATACCATTCCACCAAAATGATGCTTAAGGTCCATGTACATCTTGGTAGAACCAAGATGGATAGTGAAAGGGAACTATGAGCCTCGCATAAAATAGCTTCACGCAAATCAGATCATTCAAACACAAAGCCGACCTCATACCATACCACGCCAAAACCATCCACACCGAACTCGCTTGTTTACCCTCTTCGATATTCTCGAACCACATACCAAAGCTCACCATCATCCTTCCGAGCTTCCTTAATCAGTAGTATAAGATTGGACTCTACCTTCATACTAGCCCAATAACCATCGTAACCACGAATACAAAACTCCACATCCAAAAGCTCTAAATCATGCAAAACCTTAGGCTCAATCTCTAAACTAGCAATCATACCCGACTTCCGGCTAAGCGCATCAAGAACAACATTCGCCTTCCCGGATGGTATTAGATGTTCTGTCATAATCCCAAGGAGTTCCAACCACCTTCTTTGTCTCATGTTAAGTTCCTTCCGGGTAAAGATATACTTTAAACTCATGTGGTCAAGAAGATATCACACGATTTGCCATACAAGTAATGCCTCCAAATCTTTAAAGCAAAACAACCGCACCAACTCCGGATCATGAGTAGGATAGTTCTCCTCATACGATTTCAATTGCCTCAAGCATAAGCAATCACTTTACCATGTCGCATCAAACACAACCCAAGCCTTTCTTTGACGCCACTCACTATAAATCAAAGCCTCGTAACCGGATGGAAGAGTCAAAATAGGCGCCGATACCAACCTCGCTTCAACTCCTCAAAACTATTCTCACGCCCTCCGTCCAAACAAACTTTTCACCTTTCTCATCGTTATGCTGGGTAACGCCAACCGAGAGAAACCCTCAACAAACCGTCGATAGTAGCCAAGAAGCCCGTAAAACTCCTAACCTCCGTCACAAGAGCGGGTCTCGCCACTTGGTGATAGCCTCAACCTTAGATGTGTCCATAGTGATCCCATCACAGACACAACATGACCAAGGAAGGCAACTTGGCTCAACCAAAATTCACACTTGGAAAACTTGGCATACAACTTCACGTCAAGAGTCTCCAAACGATACGGAGGTGTTGCTCGTGTTCTTCCTCACTCTTGGAATAAACAAGAATATCATCGATGAAGACAATCAAAAACTTGTCGAGGTACTCCACAAACTTGTTGAAACACCCGATTCATTAGATCCATGAAAACAAAGAGGGAGCATTAGTCAAACCAAAAGGCATAACCAGAAACTCGTAATGACCATAACGGGTACGGAATGCGGTCTTAGGAACATCTTGTTCCTTCACACACAGCTGATGATAACCGGATCTCAAATCAATCTTCGAAAAGAATTTAGCTCCCTTGCAACCGGTCAAATAGATCGTCGATATGCGGAAGAGGATAACGATTTTGGATAGTGATTCGTTAAGCTCGCGATAATCAATACACAAACGCATACTCCCGCTCTTCTTCTTAACGAATAAAACAGTGCACCCCAAGGAGAAACACGGGTCGGATGAAACCATTCTCCAAGAGTTCCCTGTAATTGCTCCTTCAACTCCTTCAATTCAATAGGCCATACGGCACGGAGCTTTAGAAATAGGTTCGCACCGAATCAATTCGATGCCAAACTCAACTTCCCAGCCGGAGGAATACCGAAGTTCGTCGAAAACACATCGTAGAATTCACGCAACAACGAAAGACTTTCAATACTGGAACTTCCAAAGAGGTATCTTTAATGGATGCCGGAAGCCTTAGCAACCATGGAAATCGAGTTCGGCTTTCATAGCCTAAATAATCTTAGCAGATTGAGAGGTTGAGAACCATGATAAACAAAATCGGATGATGAATATCGCCAAAGATCACATTTCGGCATGACAATCAATGGTAGCTCTATGCGAAGCCAACCACCCATACCAAGAATCACATCGAAATCAACCATATCCAAAGGAAGTAAATTACCGAACGAATGCCGTCAATCAAACCGTAAAGGACAATTCACATATTCATGATCGATAATTACATGGTTTTCATTGGTGTAGAAATGGATAAATGATTTGTTAATGGTGTTGGGGTCATATTAAGTTTCTTGGCAAATGCGACAGAGATATAATGGAATGTGGCACCGTATCAAATAATGCAAAAAAAGTACGATCGCCAAAGTAAAGAATGCGTAATGGTACCGATGAGTTCGCCGCCGATCACGAGTAGTAGCATAAACACGACCCATAGTAGAGCTGCCTAGTTGAGTTCGATGGTGCAATGTGCCTCCCCGAGGACAATCCTTCACCTTGTGAGCAGTGGACCCACAAAAGAAACATCCTCCAAGTAGTCTTGCGACAAACGCCCGGTGAGGCTTTCCACAAGTAGTACAAAGTGGTAGAGGAGGTAAGTCTCCGAGGCCTCCTTTGACCAAGAACCGCAAGACGATCCGCCTGAGAACCCCGAGTCGATCGATCTCGAAATGACGCTGATTGTTGTTACCATGACCTTGACGGTCATTCCCATTCCTACCAACCACCCTCTCGATCCTGCGACCTCGACTCGATGCCTCAATCAAAACCCCGGTCCCGACGACCCTATGCTCAACACCTCGGTTCGACGACCTATGCTCATACCTCGTCCCGACGACCATATGCTCATAACCTTGGTCCCGACGACCCCTATGATCATAACCCCGGTCCCGACGACCCTTAAAGTTAACCCGGTCACCATCTCTACCCTCTTGTTCAACCCCTATCGTAATGAAGTAACTCAATGTTACGGGTCGCATCCGCAACTAGTGCCACATCAAGATAATCATTATTAATGAGCCGATCCAATACCCACTTCTTCAAACCCCACTTAAAGTGTCTAGCCCGCCTCGAGCATCACCGCAACAATCCCAACAAAACTAGCCAACCTCGTAAAACGCTGATGTACTCACCGATGATTCCCGATCAAACCGATAACAGCCCCATACTCACGCCATACCTTTGTCGCCGTAGTCGGAAAATATCGCTTAGAAGATTTCACGAAAGTATTCCATGAACAAGTGTCAACAAAATCCTCCTCCTTAGCCAAGATACGCTTCCACCAACTCAACGCATCCTCTTCCAACTTGAAAGTAGCCAACCTCGCCTTAAATTCATCAAGACAACCTAAGACCTTGAACAACTTCTCCATATGGGTGATCCAATCTTCTCGCCTCCGTGGGGTGGCAGCAGATCGAAAAGAAAGAGGCTTAAGCTTGGTGAACCTCTCAATCCAAACATGAATAAAAATAGGTGGAGCACCACCACCACCATGAACCAAAACTAGCACCATTCATGATGTTATTAGTGATACCGGTCATCAATTCAAGAGAGATTCGAAGAGCATTAGCCAAAGCATTGGCTACCATAGTCTCGGGTTCGGGGCATCATCCCCATTAATCTCACCATTTCTACGCCGACACCATCCGAACGATTATCAAAAGATTAGCAAAGGTCGAAAACATGAAGAAAAACATGAAAGGAAAAGACTGAAATGAAACCTAAAGTCTACCCAAATCCTTACAAGTCAAAGCCTAAGCTCTAAGTGGTCAAATCCTAGGGTCCATATGTTCACGGGTCATAACTACAAGTCAGAACTGGCTTTGATACCATAATTGTAACACCCAAACCCGAGCAAGGGTAGAAGTATCACAAGATGGTGTCATATCAAAGCATACATAATGAACATAAAAGCAACAAATGGAAGTCTTAAACATAAATAATCAAAGGAGTTAAGTCAACACGACTTAAACAATACATAAGTTCAAGATAAAGGAAATACTCCAAGGAAATAAATAACGGAAACCAAGTCTAAATAAAGTCATAACATAAGCAAATGGAATCTAAGATGACTAGGTCAAGGTCTCCACACAAGCTCATCACTCAACCCAAAGCAAATCCTCACCTCTAGCTTAGATACCGCCGCATACGAAAAGAAATGAGGTCGAGCTTAAAAAGCCCAAACAATGTATATATATAACAAAACTAATAATCGAAAGATAAGGAATGAACAATATAACCCGAGGTGCATTGGGAAAATCATAAGGCATAATCAAAAGGATAATGAAATGAAAAGAAAGGTCAAGAAACTACCACGAGCCCAAACATATCATATCATATCATATAGCATAAGTAACCAATGGAGTGATCACCTCCAAAATGCGAAAGACGGTATTGCACACAACATCACCACCATATAAATCATAATATATCATATCATAGCATATCATAACAAATCTAAGATGCATCCATA
>CM040246.1:95572246-95593686 GCA_022545495.1 Chrysanthemum lavandulifolium
GATCAAGTTCATTTGATGCTTCATGTCGAGTCTTATTGAGTAAATCAAATATGACACCATATTCTGCTTAACTTTACAAGTTCTTGTTCATATTTTGAGATTTGACTTTTCAAAGACACGCTTTGATCATCCAGCTGCTCAATTTTAGGATCGTAAGATTTTGCACTCAATTGAGCGATTTTCTTTTGAAAACTAAGTTGATGATTGTGAATATCTTTTTCACACCAAAGAAGACGACGCTTTGCATTGTAAAGTTCGTTAAGTAATTGTTTATTTTCGCTTTTAAAGACTCGATCCAAGCACATTATCAATATTCTCAACAGCTACCACAGAGTCAACATTATCGCAGAGATATAATCGATGCATGTGGCAAAGAATAGAATAACACAACATTATGGATATCAAGATGCACAACATCTTCCAAGAGTCGATCAACATCTTTTCTCAACATTTTCTTTTTGCTTAGTATTAGAAATAGATGTTTCAGCTTTTCTAAAACCACCTTCATCACTCCAAGTTCCTTATGAAAATCCTTTTCCCAAGCTAATGCACAACTTTTCAAATTTTTAACATTTGGTAAAGATTTTCCTAAAAATGTCTCTTTGTTCTCGCGCTAAAGGCGATTGAAAGTGTTGAACTTTGATTTCGTAATGATGTTCTATCTCATGTTCTAAAGTTTTGAGGTCACCATGAAAATGTCAAAATATCTAAGAATTTTGCGATTTTCGTGTTTTGAGTTTACTTGATGATTGAAGGTAAAGGACCATAAATTTGTGCATAGTCCGGTTGGGGATTAACATTAGAAGACTGTGTGTTTTGATGATAACCCTTGGTGTGTTAGTAGAATCCGTTGGTGTGTGAAAGTGACCGGTTTTGAATAATTAAAAGGTTTGTTGTAAACAATGCTTTTAATTTTGATCGACTCGCCTTCGCATCTAATTCCTCTTGACGATGATATTCAACAACACTCATAACAAGATTATTAATTTTATATTCTCGCACCGAAACTTCGTGGATTTGGTTTGAATGTTTTAGTGAAAGCTTTGGTTTGTAATCACCAAATTTGGTCCATATCCTTTGGATTGGGTTTTAAAGTAAACTTTTCAATAGTCATTCTCGATTCACCATGTTTGTAAACAATGCTTTAAACTCTTTAATTTTGTTTTGCAAGCCAATAATTTCCGCAAAGAAGGTCATCTACCCGATTGGTTGAATGCTTTTTGTATGTCGAGAACTGCTTTTTGACAATTTAACAACTCAAACTTTAGATTGTTGATTTTCCAAGGTGAGAGCGGTAATTTGCCTTTTATGTTCATGTTTCAGTTGTTCTATTTCGCATAACAAAGCATTCTTCAAGCGGCTAGATCACGACATGTCTCTCTAAATATTTTTCGCTTGATGAGATTTAGCAAAAGCGCTTCAAAACATTTTTCACGGTTTTCTTGAGTTTTGAAAAAGTTGAGTTGCATTTGTAAGCATTCAAAATCCTTGGTTAATAAAGCATTTTTGCTTTTAAGTCCTTATTTAATGCATAACATTCCTCCATTTTGATTTGATGGTCTTGAATTAACCGAGCAAAATCTGGATGAGGCAACAGCTCATCTTGTTCAACGCGAGTCACAACATGATCATTCTTTAGATCCTCAAGTACAACCATGGAGTCAATTTGATTATCAAAGGAAACCATAAGATCATCTTGATCGTCAAATGTAACTACTGTGGTTAACTTGAAAATCGCCGATCGAGATGTAGATGACTTATTTTGAACAATCGATCAGGTGTGATTCGATATTGGTGGAGATATTAGTTCGATATGATGATGGTTTGTTCGGCACCAGACAAGCCATCGATGTCATACATCATGGCCTGTTTCACTCATGTGTAACTCTTGCATATTAGCCATCAACATAATGTACCGTGCATTGGCCTGCAAGTCCTCCATATCATCATCCGAGTGCGCATCCGCCATAAAGCTCGCTTCTTTGTTTGTGAGAGATCCACCGCTTCATCCTTAAGAGCCAAAGAAGAGCCTCTTTGAAGTAAGCACCGCCCCTAGTCCTGGCTTTGGTCATGCATTAGCCGTGTGTCCCTTCTCATTGCCGCTGTAGCATCAAGACCATTCAACCCATTCCGAGCATTTCCTCTACCACTTGAGCTCGTTGTTATTCCTACCCATAGCATTAAACCTTGACCACCTCCCATTTGACGACCATAACCACGATTCGAACTTCAACTCGTCCATTGTTCACAACACCGATTTCGTGTCTTCGATGAGGAACGAATACGATTGTTGGATTTGTTTGTATAACGCTAAAAGCATTAGCAATCATAACAAACCCTTGTTGCAATGCTTGAACGGATCGGATTCCTCATTAGTTTGACTATGAAGTTCTTGATCATTGTTGTTGTGGAACCAATTGATTTTGTTGAGGTTGTTGTGATTGATCGCTTGGTGTGACCGAGGCGAGGTTGAGTTGCTTGTTGAGGAGGATAACTTTGTTGAGCATATAAGGCAAGTTTTGATTGTCCGGATGTGTAGGTGGAGCAATTTGAGCACGGAGAATCCTTTCCCGATCAACTTCCTTTTCATGAGGCTTCAAGTAATCGTACAACAATCCATAGGTAGAATGATGCATATTCTTCGCCGACGGAGAAAAATAACATACTTCTCCATTCGTGACCAAGACTATTCAGAACTTAGTATTCACCGCAATTCTTGGCATGATGATGTTGTGTTTATCCAAATCATTGATGATGTCTCAAAAACGATGATGATAGGACTCTAGTGTCTCTCGTGTTCAATCATGAAGTGTTCATAAGCCAAGTAAATTTTGGATTCCAAATCCTCCTCGATTGAGTACCGATCCTTCCATAAGAAGATTAATATGATCCCACATTTTCGTGCGTCTTTTGAGCATCAACACTACGAAGAATCGGGTTTGGTAATCCTAAGAGGATATATTCCATTGCAAGTTCATCTCGCTTCATAGTGGAGAAGTTCTTGAGGATTCAAGTCTCGTAATGAGCAATGTTGGTTTGTTCATCTCTTGGTGGAATAGCGATAGGATCTCCGGCACAATGACGAGGGCATCTCAAATGGACCTTCCAAGATAACCTTCTTTAAGAACTTTCCATGTGGCTTCTTCTCGCATCACGTAACCTAAAGAACCTTATCACCCATTGATCGTAGTTTCTGGAGTGAGCATTGAGGTCTATCAAGTGATCCATCTTCATGAATTGATTGTTGGTCGCTTAAAGCTTCACACATCTTTGCAAACCAAGTGGGTTCCTTCATAGTGTTCCTTGATGGATGTTGATTGAAATCATTTGTGTAGGGTTGAACTTGAAGACTTGGCGGTGTTTGAACCATTTGTGGTGGGGAATTGCACCAAGTTGTGGAGTATGTTGTTGATTAAATTGTTGTTGATAAATAGCTTGTTGTTGATTCCATTGTTGATGTTGTGGACTTAGTTGTTGTTGTCGCTGAGGATAAGTGTGCGGAAATAGTTAGAGTATGGTGGTTGAGACATGTTGAAAACTTGTGTTGGTAAAATGGATCTTTGTAGTCGAATGAACCTTTGTTGATGAAGTGTTCTTAGGCGTAGAAAAGACAAGAACCAAGTAGCACTTATGCGTAAAACACCAAAGTTACGCGTAACAATAAGGAGTTACGCAGTAGGATTTAGCTTACGTAAGTAGGAAAAGCACTAAAGTTAGGCGAGACAAAAGTTAGCGAGAAAGTTAGGCGAGGATTTTCTTATGCGTAAGACTAGGCTTAGGCGTAGGAAAATCTTAGGCGTGGATTTCTACGCTTAAGCTTATGCTTATGCGTAATTTTAGGGTTTTGCCCAAATGATCTTTTACACTATCACAAAGGCAAGAGATATCCAAAGTCGACGATTTTCGGACTTATCCAAGTAAGAAAACACGGAATAAACCACAAAATGAAGATCAAACCAAGGAAGCACTTACGCGTAGTTTTAGGGTTTTACTACGCGTAGAATGCTCAAAATTTGATTCGTCCAAAAGTGTTTCTAAACCCGCTTTTGTGTGATAAAATAGCTTCAATAACACCAAAATACACAAAAGTGTGAAACTTGATGAACCAAAGCCTCTAAAACAGCTTAAGCGTAGAATGAAACCCTCGTTAAAACCAAGCTTAAAACGATATCCACGCAGAAGGTTGAAACTTTTGCCAAAACAAGTATTTTAACACCTTAAAACGCTGAAAGTACAAGAATCTTGGATTAAAAAGTGTAAAAAACAAGTTTTTAAGCGAACCAAAGTATCACTCGTTACTTTTACGCGTAGGACCAAAACCCATTTAAAAAACAAAACGATTCACCCAACTAGTAGGCGATTGATACCACTGTTAGGTCACTAGTTTTACAAACACAAGCTAATAAGAAAGGAAATGAGGTGATTGAACAAGATCTAACACACACAAACAATAATAATACGGTTAGGCGTAAGGAGTATGTGAAAGAAAGAAAACTTGAACAACCAACCTTCAAATGAAGGTTTACATAAGGTATTTATAGGAGGAAAGCTAGGGCAACACTCCTAGTTTCCATCCTTTCTTTAATGGGCTTGGGCCTAAGCTCATGGGCCTTCTACATAAGCTTAAGGCTAATAACAAACATAAAGGCCATAATAAAGCTAACTATTACATATTAATTACTAACACTTGATTATGGTTTAGGAGTGATTCCAACAAACATGCATGAATATCTTTTGAAAACAATTGAATGACAAATAACTTTTTAATTTAATTGAAATCATTCTCCCCCTCAATCAATGACATAGGTTGTTGATTGAGAGATAGATATTTTGACAAATAAGTCCGATGATTATCACAAATAAAGTCCGAGTTATTTTTCAAAGCAAGTTAGTTTTCAAAGTAGATAAATGTTTATAGAATCGAGCATGGAATTTTGAAAACATGATAAAGTATGGCTCGTTTCGCCTTTGAAAAGCGGAGTATCTTGCTCGAAATGACAATAAACCATTGTTTCTCTTTCTCCCCCATATATATATATATATATATATATATATATATATATATATATATATATATATATATATATATATATATATATATATATATATATATATATATATATATATATATATATATATATATATATATATATATATATATATATATTTTGATTTTTGATTTTTTTTGAAAATTCGAACAACATCTAAAGTCCCGTATCATTCTTTGAATGACAGCATCAAGACCGTAGATATAATCGAATCGAGAAAAACATGACAAAATGACAATAATTTTTGAGGATTTTTCGAATTTTTCAAATTTTTATGGATTTTGAAAGTTTTATATTTTTCTATTTGATTTTTCGAATAGATATATACAAGAGATAAATGAAAGAAACCTTTTACTCCTCTTCTTCCTCTTGAAGACGCTTGAGTGTTTCGTTGAAGGCTTTAAGGCCAAGTCGTGGAAGAATAAACTCAAAACGCCTCTAGAAGAGCTTTGGTGAAGATGTACGCTAACCGGTATTCGGTCCTCACAAAGTAAAGTTCCACCACACCGCTTTCCACTTGTTCCCCGATGAAATGATGTCGAATGTCGATGTGCTTTGCTCTTGAGTGTTGTACGTTGTTGCATGAGAGAGCAATAGCACTTTATTATCACAAGATGAGAGGATTTTGTTATATTCAAAGCCATAGTCGATAATCGGGATCTCATCCATAGGATTTGAGCACAACAAGATGACATGGCTATGTATTCAACCTCTGTAGAGGAAATAGAAGTACTCATTTGCTTTTTGAAGACCACTCACAAGTTTATCACCCAAAAATTGTGCACCTCCGCACGCATTTCGACGAGTATGTTGACATCCCGCATGATCAAGATCTCGATAGGTCGTTAGTGACATACCGTGTCCTTCGGTACCAAAGTCCCATATTGATGGTTCCTTGAGATACCGAAGACCTGTTTAATCGCTTCAAGGTGCTTTTTAGTAGGCTTAGCCTCGGTATCTAGCACACATGCAAACATCGAACAAGATGTCCGGTTCTACTAGTCGTGAGGTACATCGTGGATCCAATCATACTACGATATTTCGCTTGGTCTACCATGATCCCTGAGTGGTCCTCATCTAGTTTGGTACGTTCAATCATGGGAGTGTCAACAGGGTCACTTGAATTAAATCCAAATTTCTTTAAAATCTCATTTGCATATTTAGATTGATTTATGAAAATGCCTCCGAGACTTTGTGAAATTTGTAGTCCTAAGAAAAATGACATTTGACCCATCATTGACATTTGAAATTTAGAACCCATTTCATTTGAAAAACGGTCACACTCATTGGGGTCAGTCGAGGCAAAGATGATATCATCAACATAAATTTGAACATGAATTAAATGTTTGCTCGACTTCCGGTGAACAATGTTGGATCAATCGCTCCTTTGCTAAATCCGTAGATAGAAGAAACTTTGATAGCATATCATACCATGCCCTGGAGCTTGCTTTAAACCGTAAAGAGCCTTCTTCAAACAATAAACGTGAGTAGGATGCTCTTGATTCACAAATCCTTCCGGTTGGTGACGAGACGACTTTTTAAGATCTCCGCTCGTAAATGGTGTCTTTATATCCATCCGATAGACTACCATGTTCTTACTAGCAAGATTAGCCAAAAGATTCCGATTGCCTCGATTCGAACAACTGGAGCAAAAGATTCTTCAAAGTCAATACCTCCTCTTGACGGTATCCTTTAGCAACTAATCGAGCCTTGTTCTTCAACACATCACCATGCTCATCAAGTTTCACTTTGAAGATCCATTTTAGAGCAATAATCATAGCACAACTGGAGCGGTACTAACTCCCATACATCAAGTCTATCAAACTCATGAATTTCTTCTTGCATGGTATTGAACCAAATTGCCTTCATTCATGGCGCTTTAACATCTTTGGTTCGATCTTAGAGAGTACGGAGTTGAAGAAGAACCATAAGGCATCGGTTGCAAGTTGTTTCGTGTTGATACCGACGAGAGGGATTTCCAATGATGTTGTCTAATGGATTATCGTGAGTCCATTTTCTAAGGTGTTCATGTGGCGTAGTCGAGGGATCGAGGTAGCAGAGTCGATGTCTCTTGAAGAAGATGGTTCGATGATGATTCAGAGCAAATATGTTTTCAAATGGAGCATCTTCGTGAGTAGCAAATGGATTAACTTCATCATTGATGCCAAAAATGCCCATGATGTACATTCAAGATTGATGATTTGTTGATGAGATCGAGTTCTCAAGAAGCAGTGCTTCTTGACTTAATGATATTGAGACCAAGGATTGACTTCATTCTCGAGATATGAGCAATTCTATTGTGGGAATTGGCGCTCAATAGCACTTGGCTCATAGAGTTCATCAAACATCGGATCAAAAATTTCTTCAAATCATTTTCACTTGAGGTACATATGAAATAGCCGAGAGAAATTTGGTACAAGGATGAACCAATGGGACTGCTTTTAAGCACGGGTCCGAATCGGGTTGTCCAGAGCCATTTGACCGGTCACCATCAAACATGACGTGAATTGTTTCTATGATATTTCGGTTCTCTTGTTGTATATTCGTATCCTTTTCGCTTGGTGCATAACCTACAAATACTGCAATGTCTGCTTTAGCTCTAAGTTTTCCTAAATCTTGGCCCTCATTAGTTGGATAACACAATGCACCGAACACACGAAGGAATGAAAGATTAGGTTTTTGTTGTGGACAAGTTCATATGGAGTTTTCCATGAGCAATGTGAATCGTGGATCGATTTTGGGTGTAGCATGCGATGGCGATGGCTTCACCCCGCAGAAACATTGGAACTTTTGAGTAAATCAAGATTGTCCTCATGGCTTCCACAAGAGTTCGATTTCGCTTTTCAACTACACCGCTCGCTGAGGAGTTCGAGAACACTTCTTTGATGACCGATTCCAATACTTTCATAAAACTCACTAAGTTGTTTGTTAACAAACTCGCCCATTGTCTGCTCGGATGATTCGACCGCTTTGTTAAGACGAACTCGCACTGTTTGATGAGTTTGATGATGATATCCGAGTTTCATCCTTTGTCTTTAAGAACTTTACCGGTGAATCTAGAGAAATCATCAACCACAACTAACACATATTTCTTCCCAAAGATATTCTCAGACTCTCGTGGGTCCACATAAGTCCATGTGAATCAGATGAAGAACTTCGTGACGAGTTAGTAGGTTTGGGTTTATGGGCATACTTCTTGCTTTTTCCCAATTGGCATGTTGAACAAAGATGATCCTTTTCATACTTAAGTCTAGGTAAACCTACAACTAAGTCCTTGATCTGTGCAAAACCGTCAAGTTTTATCACTCAAGCCGGCCACTTGTGAATGGCCGACCGTAACAAACTTAAAACGGTTCAGAAACAAATGCAATGAAGATCCGGGAGTATAGTGTTTCCGGTCGTTATGTCCCAAATGAGCTATGCAATGGATCACCAAACGATAGTGATCGAGAAATTTGAACAGAAAAGGGATTGATTTATTACAACTAAAGAAAAAGCCAACAAATTACAGGGGCTTAAATGCAAATTAAAGGAAATTAA
Source organism: Chrysanthemum lavandulifolium (assembly GCA_022545495.1). Lineage (NCBI taxonomy): Eukaryota > Viridiplantae > Streptophyta > Magnoliopsida > Asterales > Asteraceae > Chrysanthemum > Chrysanthemum lavandulifolium. The sequence continues at coordinate 95,580,835 of CM040246.1, forward strand.
AAGATAAAAAAAAAAAAAAAATTAAATAAACGCTATCACTATTTGCAAAATGATGTTTTTATTTTATGTTTTATAAAAGCAATTAAAAGCTACGTAACGTCTAAATGAAAATGTGAAACTTACACAATATTAATCCTAAAATATGAAAATGATATTTTACAAACCTAGTGATAAAAGAAAATTTATAGAAAAGGAAAATTATTTTATAACTATTTAACTAATTATTATTAATTAAAAACTATTTTAACTATTAAATAATAACCTAAAATACAAGAAAATATGAAATAAAGCTAGAAAAATAAAATTATGACTTAGAAAAATCTAAAATATCAAAGAGAATTTTCAAAACTATTTTTGTATTTTTCTCGATTATTTTTGTATTTTCTAGGAATTAAAAACTATTAAAAACTAATTAAATTGCTTAAAATACAAAATTAACTAAGAAAAATCTGAAAAATATTTTTTGTCTTTTATATTTATCTTAACTTAAGAAAAATGAAAAATTATTTTTTTGAAACTTTTCTTAATTAATTGGATTAAATGCTAATTAAAAAGGCTTAAAAACTAATTAAAGTGGAGAAAAATACCAAACTGAACTATAAAAATCTGAAAAATTCAAGAAAAGCTTAAAATAATACTTAGAATCTAGGAAAAATATAAAAAACAGGGGTTGTGTACAAGAATATGGAACTGCTATGATAAGTGCTTATAAATAAGCACTTATTTTAAGCAAATAAGCACCAAAAGCCACCAACTTGAAATAGAAGCTATGAAATACTAAAAGTAACCAAATGCAACAATTTACAACTGCTTTTAACCACTGAATAGCTGATTACACAGATTTGGCTTATTTGAATTACTTGTAAAAAGCAGCTTTGATAGCTACTGCAGCTTAAGAATAAGACACCTAATAAGCTAGAAAATGGAAAACCAAAGTGGGAACCTCAAGAGGACCTGGCTAGCTATGTCTAAACCAAAATCCAGACCTAAGCAAGCTAAGATAAGCTCAGGCAGTCCGCAAGAACCGCACAATACCTATGCAGCTCAAGCACCACTTACAAGGCATATGACCCCATTTGTTTAAGCGCTTTGGACCTTGTAAAAATTCACAAAATTCTATAAAATGATGACAAGAAAGTAGACCAAGGAAGTTTTAAATACCAAGTTTCACTTTATTTGGCTCGAATCAAGCAATGAAAATCCTCCTAGTTAATAAAAACCGGTTTTTCGACATTTTGACTTGTTGATGATTTGAAAGGTTGACTTTTTTGAGATTTGAATCCAATGTAAGGACTGATCTAGGTGTTATATGATGAAATGACACTAAAGCAAGCTATGTCTATGGATTTTGAACACAAAACAAGTGATTGGTTTGCCAAAATCACAACAGTTAAAGAATTGAAGATAGATGAGTTGGATTTTGACTTTTGAAGTTGCAGGTGCAGTTTTTTTAGATAGATATGAGTTAATATGTGCTAAACAAACCTAAGCCAACAAGTTCTAACCACTGCATAAACCTTTAAGACAGATATAGCAGCAATTCCAAACACACCTTTAATCACTGTTATGAACTTTAAACTAAACTAAACACTGCACTAGCTAAAATTAATGATCAAACTGAGTTTATTTAACTTAAATACTACTAATCAAACAGGTTTGAACCAGTTATTACTACAAATACAAGATGTGCATTGAAACTTTAAAAATCACTTACAAGAGTCCTTAGCCACAATGGCTTGAAACCTGTCAAACCAATGAACCCCTAACCTATATTATCCAACCATTTGAACTTAGAATCAACCCAAATCCAGACTGCATCACCCATTATCCATTTACAAGACCAAATGAACCCTGTTTGACTTTCTTTGACCAATATCCAAAGTTGCTTAAAACTTAACCTTAAGCTTACAAAAAGCTATAATCAGCTTACATAAGCTTATAGAAACTGAGAAACAAACTATTTGAAGCTTGGGTGTGAGTGTTTGAAATGGAAAATTTCAACAGTGAGCTTGAAACATGAAATCTTAACACAACTTGACTTGATGCTTGAAAATAATTTATAATGATACAATAAGCTTAGTTTGATACAAAGAAACAAAATATTACAGATTTTTCACTTAACTAAAACTTTTAAGATAAAAACGACATTAATGAAGACTGAAAAACTACAAGACTCTTTTCTTCTCATCCTTTTTCTTTCTTTTATAAACCAAGCTTCTTCTCTCTCATCTCTCGATTAATTCCCATCAATTTCCTTAGCCATTGGATGGCTTAAAATGATCCCGCCATTGAAAGATTTTGGCGCCAAAACTAGTATTTGACAATGGGCTTGAGTGAAGGGTAAGAGGTGCATTAAATGCTCCTTGGAAGGTAGTTGAGGTGGGGGGAACAAGGTGGAGTGATAGTGAGGAGGGGGGATGGGAGCTCTGGGTTTGTAGAGGTTTGGTGTTGAAGATGAAGACTTTGGCGCGCTGGGATATTTGACTTGGGGTTTGACTGGGGAATTAATAATGCCAGGGGGTCCAAATTGATATTGACAGGGGTTCAAAATGGAAAGGCAGGGTCACTTGGCTTGTGACAAGGGTCCAAATGGGTTTAAAAGGTTTAATAACATAGGGACCTTTGTTGTAAATTCTGAAATTCAAGGGACCATTGCTGCCATTTCATCAAAGTTGCTCCAAGGGCTAAAAGTGACAAGTTTCAATAATGCAAGGACCAAACTTGACATTTTCAAATTTCCAGGGACCAATTTTGTAATTTTCTCAAACTTTTCATATTTTTCACCAAAGGACTAATTTTGACAAGTTATTATTTTAAAAGGACCTTTGGTGATTTTTATTTTGAAATTATGTGCTCAGGGACTATTTCGACAATTTTTGAAACTGGGGGACTGAACTCGCCAATTATGCAAACTTAGCTCATTTTTCATCGATTTTGAACATTTTGCATCCGAAACATATAAAATGCAATTTTGGAATATTTTCAGATTTTGATGCATTTATGAGCATTTTTAGACGCTTTGCGCTCAGATTTAACCAAAATGATGAGTATTTACACACTCATCAGTCCTTTCCGGAGAGATCATTGATGGTGCCAAGTTCGTGATTGAGACGACGATGCCATAACCATGACTTTGTTTTAGAAGCCTTTGACAACAAGCAAATTGAGAAGACTTCATCATATCTTCGATAGAGATAGTGTATAGATTTGAACCACGTGAACCTCTTAAAAGTTCCTTACCATCAAGTTCTCTAACGAAACAAGTATGTTTTCTCAAGGCTACTTAGATCGTAATCGCAGAATTGACCAACAGAGAACATGTTATGACCAAGACCTTCTACATAATATACTCGAGATAACACTTTTACCAACAACATAATCTCCATAACCCATAATTGCACCGAAATGATCATTCCGAATCTAATCATCTCGATGAATTTGCTCACAAAGTTCATGAGCCGCGACCGATCCATGATCATATGCTTGAACGACTGAGTCCGGTACCACGTAATCGATTTGAACGATCCGCAGTTGAACACGACAAGAATGGATAATCGGATAATTGGGATCCCCATGCAAGAATGGGTTCCATTTGGTTAGTAACAATGGTTGGAACACCCACATCGTAAATAGAAGCATTCATATCGTAAATTAAGGCAATGGAGTCATTATGAATAGATGCAAGACTAGTGTCTCAGATTAGCCCTATTCAAAGTGTGCTAACTTCTAAGGGAATAGTTCTACCAAGAGGCATCCATTTTCTAGTGGGCATTGTCGATTAGTCTTTTGACCAACAGTATCCAATGATAGCCTATCTTACTAAATGTTCTTCCTGTGTGTTTCCATTGTTTTCTAACTTTCTTTCGCCTTTGCCTTTTGCCTTCCTAGCATGATATTTTTCATTGACAAGATTCACTAAGGATTTGACAAGATAGACAAAGTATTCATACCACATTCATGATTAGCAATGTAATTCAAGCGGACATCATTACAAGGTTTGCAAATAGTATCGAATTGAATTAATTACAAGACGCCTATGGCTAATACTAGAATCAACACGATTCGCTTTATTCGACTCAAGCTTAAAGTTCCTAGGTTGGTCTTCTACTCTCTCCAATGCACATTCTTAGCTTACGAGGTCCTATCATTCCTTGTATTGTCTTGAGACTTTGACCGCTCGCTTTAATGCCACCGATTACTCTGTAGAGGAATGGGAACATTAGTTGGTTTTGCTACTCTTTGCATCTCCTGCTTAGATGTGCTGGATCCGAACTACATGCAGCACACTAAGGTTCCTTTCTTAACACTAGAAGTGCTGGGATTTGTACTTCTAGAAGGCACACTAGAGTTCGCTTCCTTAGCATTAACAGATCTGGAATCTGAACTACTTGAAGGCACACTAAGGTTCACATTTAAAACATCGGGCATCGAATGAATATCATACTTGGCACTAGGCATCGAACATGGAATCAAGGGATTAACTCTCTCACCTAAGGACTTTGGGCATATTGTGATTAAGCATTCTAAAATTTCTTGAGATCGTTTGGCATATAAGCATGCATGCCCAATTGCATTGTCAAGTGGTTTCTCTAATTTATCCTCTTCAACAATCTCACGTAGACATTCTAGACAATCCATAAGGGATGAGAAATATGTTTGAATAGCAAGTTTGTTGTTCCCGAGATGAGGGGAACATATATCACGTATAAAGCATATTTATTACAAGAGTGTACCTTTGATACACCATTCTCCCCATTGGTCATTGGCATTTTCCTTTACCGCTCTTCGATTCTCAATTTCCTTTTGCAATGAAGCTATTTGGTCGTTGTTTTGTTACGAGTGACCTTAATTGATTCAAATAACTCATTGAAATGACGCTTAACCTTTTCATTTTCTTCTAGAAAACTTTCGCTTTCCTTTTGTAATGTATTTACTAAGTTTTGAAGATGAAACGTTTGAGAATTCTCGAGAATCTAAAGGAGGAGGCATTTGGGAGCTTGTCACATCGTTCTTTTGACCCTTTAATTGAGAGATTTGGGCTTTTAACTTTCTCGATCGTGTTACAATGAGCTTGAATTTGTTCATCACGTTTGTTAATTTGAAAACTCGCATCAAACTCGAGCATCCGAGGATGTCTTGATATTTGAAGTTTTGACATTTTCTTTAAGATGTTGATATTTTAGTTGTAAATTAAAATGCTCAACCTCTAGTTTAGAAAAATGTTTAACCAAATTTTCGTGATCATCCAGTTCAATTTTCTCATTTAGTTTAGAATTAGTCTTTTCAAGCTCAATGACACGATCATGGGAGACTTTCAGGGCAACAGATAATTCATGAAATTGAGAAGCGTTAATGGAACAATTTGTAGCGATGAAAACACATCTTGAGCAACACATTCAAGAATAAGAGTCTCTTTCAATGTATGCAAGTTCTTCCTCTCAATCTCATTATATTTCAAAGGCAAGCTCATAGTCACTAACCTCAACTATCATTGCATCAAATTCCTTTCCATTTCTTTAATGTCTAAATTCATTCCCTTTTTAAGACTTTCAAATGATCTTTTAGTTGTTTAAAGAAAGGCATGACTTCGATTAAATAACATTCTTTTGTTTGCTCAAACCCTTTCCCTTGAAGAATACCAAGGGGTGTGATCCTTTTCTTGCAAGTTTTCTCAAAATCAACAAATAGTTGAAAGATAACGTATTGACCGATTAAGGTATTGCTTTTAGTGGCAATAGTTCTAGGAACTAGATGCATTGGTGTATTGGGAGGATACACATCGCTTTAGGCATTTTCCTAAAGGGAGGGTTTGTTTCAACAATATTTTCCGCTTTACGCTTATCTAAGTCCATTTTCCGAACACTTTTTCTGAGTCAACAATGTTTGAGGCTTAAACGTGTTCAAGGAGATCCAATTCTCCTTTTGTAGTCATGGGGTGTGATAATTATTTTCTTCTCTTTACATTTAGGATCATCTAGTTTCTTGTTCATCTTGTCCCTAGTGACTTCATCGATTTCTTATCTTCCTCTCGCACACTTAACGCAACTAGGTTTTTGTCTAGGTTTAAGAATCTCATTGCCATCATAGATTACACTTTGAGTCGCTTTGCAATCTTCCCGTACTCGGGGTTGGGTTTATCTATAATGGGAACACTATGCTTATCGCTTAAAACTCTATGCTTAGTGATTAAGTGAGCGATCAATGGTATTTCCTTGTACGTACAACTTATTTTCAAGCTTGTTTTCAAGGTTTTAGATTAGAAAAATTATTCAAAAGTTTTGATTCCTTAGCATCAATTCTTGCTTAAGCATTTTAACATTTTCTTGAAGTTCTTGTTTTTGCTTAGCGCTTTAGAAAGCTTTTCTTGTAAGGAGTTTAACTCTTGTTTTAATACTTCTTCTCTAAACCTACTTTTTCTAATAGTTGTGCGATTTGGTCATCCATTTCACGCTCACGGTGGTCAACTCAAATTTTGCACGTTGTTCATAAATAGCAACACGTTCTTTATAGGCATTCGAGTTCGGAGATGACGAATCATCATGGGCACATGCAAGTGAATTCATCAAAACATAATCATTATTGATCGCAGAAGATGCATCACTTGGTACAATCTCACTTTCACTTTGTTTCACATATTGATCATATGGGACAACATTGATATTACCCATATTTTCAATATCGACTCAATAAATACTGATTGATTGTACCGTTATGTATCTTTGCTCATCAACTTCATCGTATAATTTTAATACCTCGAAATGAGTTTGTCTTTGGATGGACCAGCTTGTGGTGATGAAGAGACTTTAGGAGAGACCATTGGAGAAATGCTAGCCATGAAGATGGTTTGTGTAGTGGGTTCTTCATCAACATCAGTCGACGCATCACAATCACTACTTGAAAGGCATTTTGATGATTATGGCCTATCTCCTAAATTGGTTGCTCATCCACATCTCGCATCATATGTCTTAGCATTTCCTCGACCAAGAACAACAACTCCTCTTCATCCAAAGTGCACCATTATCCCGAGCTTGCACAAGCAACATCTTATCCTCAAGTACTAGGCAATCTGAGGCGTTTTGGCGATGTGCGTTCCTTGCAATGTGTCCTCATCTCCACAGCTTGTAACACTTGGTCGACTTTACTTGTCCTTGATTTCCATTCCTTTCTCTATTCTCGATTTTCCACATACCTTCCTCCTACTCCACCTCTTCTTTGTTCATTTTGTCTTCCTTGAGTGGTTGTCTGTAACCTTTCCATCTCGACCAAAGCATGGTTGTGTAGATTGGATGCGATCCCGATTTCATTGTTAGTGTGAAGTTTGTTGGTATGTGGTGAGAATGTTAAGTTTTGTTTAACCATATAAGCCAACTTATTGATAAAGTGTTCCATGACAAGATTGGCATCAGTCGTTTGAAGCATGGATCTTGAATGACATGAGATGTTTTAGTAGTGGTTCCATCATTGGTGAAAATGCATTGAATCATTTGATAAACTTGTTTCTCCTTGATTGGTTTTGAACGCGCCTGTAATCCTTTTTCAAACATAGCATGTCTCTCATTCCGGAGAAGAAAGGCATACAATTGCTCATAGTTTGTATTCTTCAATCCTTTAGTGAGCTTCACGTATGACAAACTTGTGCCATTCGGGATTCATGTGGTTCACAAATTTTGAGTTCAAATGAATGTTAGGCATAGTCATTCGATGTTCCTCATATCATTAACAAGCTTGTGGAATCTCACATAGTACTCATAGACACTCTCATCCTGTTTCATCTTGAAGTGTTCAAATTCATCATAGAGTTGTGATTCTCTCTTCCATAGTTAATTCGAACACGAGAGAAGCATCTTGACATTATCCCACACCGCCTTGGCTTCGTGTTGTGATTGATCGCCTTGTAGATATCTTTGGAAGACCTTGAAGTACGATGTTAGAAGCCCTAATATCAGATCGAATCTCTTTTCTCCTTATCATCGAGCTCATCATATGTCTTTGGTCTTTCAATTCCATAGATCATTGTTCCATCTTCATTGATCAATTAAGTCTCTAGTAGTCTCAACCCGATATGGTCCTTCATCAATGGATTTGAGTATGTTGACCCCATTTTCCTTTCCAAGACAATACGATCGATTCGTTGAGCCCAAGAGTCGTAGTCATTCATCAAGCATGGGTGGGCGAGTATCCGAACCACCGCTTGAACATCCTCGACAAAGGGGAGATGATTGTAGGTACGGTGGCGATATGTTTAAGAATTACAGGATTTTATAACTCTATGATTAAACCGGAAATAGATTCTTTCACGGATTTTACTAAATCAAGAGAAACCGTATTCAAAGGATATCACCCAAGTCGCTAGGAAACCTTGAACCAAGTCGCTAAGTGCCAAGTCGCTATAGTCCAAGTCGCTATATAACAACTCGCTACAATCCAAGTCGCTAGCAAAATTTTGACAAAGAAGTCGCTAAGCACCAAGTCGCTAATTTGTCAAGTCGCTAAATAGCAAATCGCTAGATACCAACTCGCTAACACCAAGTCGCTAACAATATAAAGTACAAGTCGCTAACTTACACCAAGTCGCCACGTGTAGTGGAGAATCCACTACGTGTACTTTTGCCTGGCTTGTCTCAATAGACAAGTCGCTAGGACCAAATCGCTACTAAACCACTCCAACTCGCTAACTTTTTGTGAAGCAAGTCGCTATGATGAATATCACACCGAGAACCAAGTCGCTAGCAAGAAAATCACCTAAACACCACTTTTCAATCCAAAACAACCCAACCACAATGATTCAAGCCTTCAAAGTCAAAACCTAAACACTTGTGATGATTCTAAACACAAAAGTCTTGTCAAAATCTAAACTTTAACACTAGAAATCACCAATGATGCAAAACCACTAAACTTTTCAAACTCAAAACCACCTAAAACCACAAGAAATCCAAAGATATGTAGTGATGATCTAACCATGGCTCTTGATACCAATTGTAAGATATTGGATTTCACATACACATCAAACCATAACACAAAGTAGGCGTACAAGAGGTTTTAGAGAGAGAAAGTTAGAGGTATGGGAACTTTAGTGAGATAAAGAAAAATCTTATTATGAGCTCCAACTCTACCTTGGAAGGTAGAGAGTATTTATAGTCTTACAATAAAACGCCACACAACGGTGTGGATCGCATACAGATGGTAAAGACCCGTCTCATCCTCCACGGTGTTACTAAACTAAATACTACTTAGCTTAAAGAACTACGACTACGAGCTTTCTAACGATTACATATACTAGAGGTGACCGACTCTTTAATACCGAATTTCTAATTCCTAACACGGTTGCCTAGTAATAGGACCGGGACTAAGTGTCCCATACCAGGGCTTGATATTATTACTACATGAAGCTTTTCGCATTCCATTATGATTATCTTGTTCGTGGTGTACTCACTCATATATTCATCACTATATATACTACCAATGTGTTACTACTTACTAAAATAATCAACTTCTCAACTAATTACCAAGGTGTTTGGTTTCGCTTATTTTCTACAAGTAAATTAGCAAAGCAAATTATTAAGTAGCTCACATCAGCTGATAACAATCAACGAACCAAATAATTACGACTTAAAATTAGTAATATACATATAGACTATCCGTTTTAGTGTGAACGAAACTAATTCCGCTTATCCGATTACTCACTCTTATGTCACCAAACACTTCAAACAACTACTTATCACAACAAAACACCTTCAAATTACACATAAATGTAATACATTCAAAATTAGGGCAAAATAATACGGTCAAAATTAGGGCAAAATAATACGGTCAAATTAGGGCTAAATATCACTAGAGAATACATTCAAATTACACATAAACAAATAAACACAATTGAGTCAAGCAATTAAACCTTGATGAATGGCGGCAGACGGTGGCGAATTGGTCGACGGCGGACCAACGAAGACGGTGGCAAAGTGGTCCACGGCGGACCAATGGCGCCGCGGTGGCGAAGTGGTTGACTTGACTAACGGTGGCGATATGGTAGATTGTGTTTTGGGGAAAGTGAAAAGTGTTTAGAGGAAATGAAAAAGTGGGACTGGTTGGGAATTTTTATGTGTTAATAAATGGAAAAGTGGTATTGAGAGTTTGTCAACTACTGATCTTTTGTATGGTTCAAAATGAGTGTTACTAGTATTACTTTTTAACAAAGAATGTGTGCTATTAATATATTAATATATATATAATAGTATCTTATAGTAAATGAAAATGTTAAAATAATTTATTTGTTAGTATTAAGCTCAAGATTTAAAGTTTATCAGTAATCAAAAAAATACACAATGTTTTGAGATTTTAGAACAAAAATACATTATAAAAGCTAGATATTATATATAGAGGTTAAATGCATAAGAAATTATGTCTCAAATTTGGTCAATTTATATTATTTTGAGGAGCTATGTAAGATAATCCATATGATGTAACAAATAAGCTAGTATTATAGAAGATAAATGTATAAAGAGTTATGTTCAAAACTTGGTATTTTATATTATTTTGAAGTATTAACATGAAAACTTTTGTCAATATACGTTCATATTTTTTCATATATCAAAAATTACTTTGAAAGTTAGCAATAAAACAACAAACATGTTTTTAATATTTTGTCGGAATTCCTCGGAAATTATATATAATTGTGACGGATTTCCGACGGAAATAAAAAAAAAATTAAATATTAATAATAAATCAAAACATTTCTGACGGACTAGTGACGGATAGCCATAGATGTCGGTACTACGTCGGAAAGTTGATGGTAAGTAAAGTTAATTAGTGACAAATTTACGACGGAAATCATATCCCTTGGAAACTGTCGGAAAGCAAACGAAAAGCTTCATTTTAAGTCCGGTGCAATATTTGTTGGTGGTCCGATGGAACATCGTTGGAAATTAGCGACGGAAAGTTGTCCGTCAGAAAATCCGTCGCTGAAAGTCAATTTTCTAGTAGTGTCATAGATTTTGTGTATAGTGTGACACTACGTAATCAATCAAGATTTGTATCCTATGCTTTATTCTTTTTGATATCTATAACTTAGTGTATTGAATTTGTTTGTAAATAAGTACTTATTTTGGTGTCGACATTTTGATAGGCTATGCTTTTTCTCAAGATTTTGGAGTAGCTTCTACTCAAGGAAAAGTCATCAAATGCAAATGTGACGTTTATTTGTTTTTGTATCTTTAATCTACATTTAATGAGTGTCATCCGATTGTGTTTTGTTTGTGGGTGTAGTTGTTGTTGCGTTTGCGAGGCTAATAAGCCTTTAGTGATTGAAGATGTGGAAGTTGCGTGCCATGTGGTGAAGTTCGTGTTCGATTTTGTATAACGCTTTGTGTTATACTAATGCCTACACTTGAGTGGCAAGGCATGATTTTGATCATTGTTTTCGTTGTTATTTTGATGATGATGTTTGGAAATGAAATGAAATTTATTTTAGCAAGATAGCGAAATGTTTAGCGAGATAAGCGGCAGTAGGGGACTAAGATTTTAGAGAGTTGGGTTTGTACGAGTTGTGGTAACATCTTGAACGTGTGAGACATTGTTGTAGTAAGCATGCATGGTTTCAACGGTTTAGCATGATGGAAAGTTTTAGCATGTCACATCTTTTGAAAATAGGAATACAAGATGGAAAGTTTTGCATCACATCTTTGAAATGCATAGGTAAACGTATTTGGTATTATGTTTTAATATGGAAAGTTGAGATTGCATGAAATATTCAAGTCCCATGTTTATATATATGTGTTTAAGATTTTGCGTGTTTAAAGTTTTTATGAGAACACCATGTATATATGGGTTAGCATGTTTGCATGGGCATGTGTGACATTTCATGATATGCCAACACATTTTGTATACAAGTTGACGTGTGACATTGATAGTTAACATGTTTTTTAAGAAATGTTTAACGTGTGTTATATGAAAGATAAGTTGCTAACGTGTGACACTGAACGTTCGAATACACTTTATAACCATAAGTAGTGAATAAAGTACCAACAAAAACGCTTACCCTCAAACATAACAAAAATTAGTGCCACAAATGCCATTACAATACTAAAAAATCATAATAAGTTAAATAGCTATATAAAAAACGTAGAGTTGAATAAATTAAAAGCCACTTAAAAGATTTAAATCATATATATGTCGTGTGTAGAGCATGATTTGACATACGGATGTCGTGTCAGCGTGACAATCTAGATACTAATTCAAAACAAATTACGCACATCAACGAAAAGCAAGAGTTTCCCATGACAAAATTAGTGCTACACATTACACAAAGAGCAATTAGATCAAACCGGTGTGCATCGCATGGGTCTGAATGACTCTTTATGCATTGTGTTTCTTCAATTATGGAGAATTTTGAACAATGCTACAATTGTTTTTTCCCAAATATGGCATGCATAACATGGTTGGAGATGACCGACGCCTATCTCCAGCCTTATACTCTAAAAAATCTACAAATACGAAGTAAAAAGAGTATCTTTTACTTACATTCTTCATCAAAAAATGACATCTCCAATCATACACTCTAAACTTTAACTTTAAAACTTTTTCATATTAAGTTAACTTAATTGCATCCAATCTTTATCTATTTACATCACTTCGAGTATATACTGTTCGCGAGTATTTGTATTATGTTTATTAGTTTAGATCTTAGGCCCGGTTTATTGTTTGTAGAGGCCTAGCCCATTTATGTTTCCTCATGTATTTATATGGCTCGTGTCTTATTATTATGATATGAGAAAACAATAATCTTACATGGTATCAAGAGATTACCAAAGTACATCCCACAAACCCTAAATTTACTGCTTCCAAAAACAATAAATCTGC